>VXBA01003443.1:225293-244621 GCA_013399895.1 Serilophus lunatus | reverse complement strand
CCCGGCCAGGGCCGGCCCGGGGCTGCGTGCTGCCGCCCAGAGGGATGGTCCCAGCCGCACATCTCGCAGGGAAGGGGGGGACAGCAGGCAGGAACAGAGGCCATCTGGGCACCAGGACTGAGGGACCACGCACACTGCACAAGACGGCCCCGGGGCCCTGGGCCCTGGGGCCATGCGCGGCGATTGGCCCCTACACTCCCAGGAGCGGCAGAGGCAGTGGGACGCCACCCGGCCCTGGCCCATCCCCACTCTGTCTCGTCCCCCGCTCAGCCCAGGAACCTGAGAGAACCGAGAGAGCAGCTGAAGCAAGGGTCCCCCTCCTGCTCCCCCCGCAGCCCACCACCCCAGTCCCGGCCAGGGGCAACCCCCCTTCTCGAAACGGCTTTGAGGAAAATTGAATTTTAACTCAGGTAAGTGGGTTGCTCTCTTACACCCCCTTTCAAAAGCCTTTTTCAAACAGCTACACCATTTTTAGATTCTCCACTAAAAATTCAGTCTGAGCATTCTAGTAGATTGCAGAAGATAGGGATGTTATAATTGTTCTGTTTGAATTCTAGGTTAGATCACCTATGCTTTACACTAGTGTTATAAAATAGGTCATGTATCAGAAATTAGTCATAAGAGTTCCATAAATGAGATCAACAAAGTTGTTTTTATCCCAATCTAAGGCATAGCTGTTTTTTTATAAAGAAAATGTTAATAATCACAAGCACTTATTTTAATAAAACATATGCATATACGAAATTAATAAAAAAATCCATATTAATCTACATACATTTGAATTATCTAATAATAGATATATTCAATTACACATAAAACACAATGACACATCTTTTTTTCATCACTTTGATATGAATAGGAAATATGTAACTGAAAGCTACTGGAAACTATTTCTTTATGAAAACAACACAACTAAAAACCCAGAAATGCAGTCTCATTAAAAATGTATTAAAAAAAGTTTGTAAGTAATTTTGTTCTGCAAGACGTCCCTGTATTGTCACTGTAATTCTTACTGTTTTAGCAGAAATACCATATTAAAAATATCTGCTCCTTTAAAGTCAAAATATAAATTCTGGAATTGTACATATGTGTGTGTGTGTGTGCATGCACACATACAAATCTTTCTACAAATATTTTGCACCTTCAGGATAAATGTAGTCAGAGTACCTATATATTTTACAATAAAGCAGCAAATTAGAATTTATTTTTTTTTAACCTCAGAGCGAGATGAAATTTATTACTTTGTAAATGATTGTCACATACAATATTGTCAAGAGTTGTTGAATGTTGAGATTTAAAATAAAGTACAATTCCATTTTTTCAATGACATTGTATCAGCTTGAGAAGGTTCATAACACATTCACAGACATTTAATATTGAACTTTCATTTTTTTATAAATGTATATTTTTAACTTTTTTTCCCCCCTGAGCTTGGGTGTAGTTGTTGACCTTGTAAGACTGAGAACTTTTCATTTTAACAAGGCAAGAGACTAAAGAAGGAATGTGGTCCAAGAGCTCAACCACTGTGCTATCATCTTTCCACACACCTTCCGCAAAGCTCATATGAAATAACAGATGTACTTTCTGATGAGTATCCACTACACAGATTAAGATACACCTTTCCCAGAAAAGGTCATACTATGCTATTCAATTCTGTTTTTCTCAGTAACCTAGTTCTTAACCTAGGATGTGGTTCTTGCTTTAGTCGTGTCCATGGTTCTTCTCTACTGATACTCCTAGCATGATTAATAAATTATGCATTTTTCAATTAATTGCTCACAATTTAAACAGAGCAATATTCTGTGGATATTGAAGAGCACTATACTTTTATAATGACAATTTTGATTGTATTTTTAAATTGTTTTTATTTATATTTTAAAGGAATCTACTGAGGCACACATTAATTTTATTGGGAATGAATACAGTTGCAGTTAACATTTTTATATAGCTGTAACAATTTTATATGGTGTATTATCCATCTGACCTTTGCTCAGCCTGTCTGGGAAAATACTGATGATAGACTTCAGGTCTCCTGTACTCAGCAAAGGTGAGTTCCATGCTCAGCTGTGCTGACAGTTCAGTTTTCTATTTTACTCTTTTTTCTCCGTCTATCTATGCAACTGCAGTTATTTTTCAGTGAAACAAGAATGTTTTGACAAATAAACTGCTATTAGTAGGAGTAATGAAATAATTTTTTTTTTTGGTAGAACAAACCCCGGAATTTAAACAAAACTATATTGCATAATTTGTTCCCCATTAAGCAAACTGGGAAATTATTGAATTTTAACATTTCAATTCCATTTCAAATTGTAGTTGTTTTCCTATTTTTTTTCCTTTCTTGTTCAATAATTGTTTAAAATCATTGACCGCTTCAAAATATTGTATCAAACCTTTCTGAGTATATGAGTTGCATGATAAGTATGTCCTCTTAAACATACCACGTACCAGTCAAAATCAAGGACAGGGTAGTACTGCAGCTACAATTCTATTCATGACTGACTTCATAAAAAAATCCCAACTTGATCAGCAATAGGTAAACAAGTATATGCAAATTACTTGTAGATGTTTACCTTTGCACTTCCCTTTCTGAAAATGGAAATTGAGATTATCATTTCTCATCTATCATGTATTCTACAATGTAAATGGAAAACAGGTTATTAACAACTCAAAAACTAGTACATATATATATCTGTATGCAAATACATAAATACATATAGTGATACTAGACAACTTATGGTAATTTACTGTTTCTAGTACTCTTTACAAGCACCTAATAGTATTAATTCCTTGTAGTTTTAATGTCTTAATGCCTAGATGAGAATAAAGACTGAGTAGAATTGATTCAGTTTTTATTTAGGGGTCTTGTTTTCTCATTTATTTTTTCCCTTAAATGAACAACTATTTTGTCAATTAACCTTACTAGTAATTTTATTGCAAAGTATTTGAGAACATTACTAAAGCAAGAATTCTTCACAATGCATATATAAATACTTTTGACCTTGTACGAGAACGGAAGCATTAGAATTAATATTATTTCCAAACTCAGAGAAAGGAAGGTTCATTTATATTTTTTATTCTTCAGATTCTGGGGGCCATGTTGACCTAGCTGAAGTGCCAGCATACATTTTTTTGGGGGGTAAGACAATTTAGGTGACTAATTTGGCATAGTGTTAAAGAGAATTAATCCCTCTAAAACCTTTTTTTGTAGTTTCGTTTTAATGACTAGATTGTCAGCTTCATACTCTCTATGAGATAAAGATATAAAGTTTATGCAATGGCTTCAGCCATTAGTGCTGTAGAAGGCTCAAAGTAATCCATTATAATTATACAAAGTAATAAATGAAGCAATAAATTTATTAGGTATTATTAGTGTTTAGTTCTGGTCTTAACCAATTAGTCATATTCTAAACAACTTAATTTATTGTATAGAATGTCAGCTACTATTGCACTGTAATCTCTTTATTTATAGTAACATTATATTAACACTTTACTAATTAGTAGCATCGGATTAGTGGTAAACTTTAGTTATCAGATTGATTCATTAAGAGGAAGTATCTTTATAGACCCTGAGGTTAGCTCAGTTGGTTAGACCATGGTGCTAATATTGCCCAGGTTGTGGGTTTGATCCAAATATGGGCCATTCACTTAGCAGTTGGACTCGATGATCTTTGTGGGTCTGTTACAACTCAGAATATTTGTGAAATCAGACTGTAAATTCTGTGAAATAAGCACAACTTTTTTATAGATCTGTGAAAAGATAGCTAATAGAAAAACAAAGCAATGTAATATGTATTGCATCATTAACCAAAATATACTCTAATATAACAACATACCCTCTCTGTAGTGGCTTAGAAGTTGAAATTTTCTGTTTTCTGAGGAGAGGGGAAGTGTTTGTCTGTTAAAGCAGTAAAAACATTTTCTTTTGTGTTTTCCCCAAAATTCCCGGGAGCGGAGAACAGAGCAGGGTCAGCCGATCCTGGCTCCGGGCACTTTGGGCTCAGCAAGACTAGAGAGAGGTGCGGCGAGACTGGTTCGGGGCCAGGGTCCTTCCTGTGATTTCCCGTGGCACCAGTTCCCTCAGCCGGGTGAGCTCCTGGTCCCATCCACCTGCTGTCTCTTGCTGCCACTAGGCAGCCATTCAGGTGAGGAGCCCCAGCCCACGTGCCCACCTCTTTTCCTTCCCCCACACCACCGTTGGTGCAGGAAACGAGGGTGCGGCGGGCACAGAACTGTTCCCTTTCCCCACATACCAAAGTCCCGGTGTCTGCAAAGTTTCTCACGCTAGTCCTCTTGGCGGCTCAGCGGGATGGCTCCTGTTGCCCAGTCAGGGTGGCAGCGGATGGCAGCGAAGCCCAGTGGCTGCACCCACGGTGCTGATGTCCACTCCACACTGCGGCAAGCTGGGCTGAGCTCGGTGGTTGCTCGAGTGTGGAGCCCTGGCCCTGCGTGGGTCCCGCATGGCACAGTGGCATGGAGTGGTGTGATGCAGTGGTTTTCTCCTGGCGGGCAGCTGGTAGGGCCCTGCCGGGCATGGTCACGGCCTTGCGGCCCTTCCCTATGCTGACCACCCACGACCGGTCCCTGCAGGCGCAGAGGCCCTTCAGGCAGTGCCACTCGCCCCGAGAGTGCTCCCGTGGCTGAGGGCCGTGGCAGCCACCAGGCCCCAGGCCCAGAGCACATGGCTTTTTGGCAGGAACCACCATCTTGCCTTATGGTGAAATCTCGGGTGGAGGATGGTGTCCAATGCTGCCAACCAATAGGAAGACAACCTGGCCAGGAAGAGGACTCCCAGTTCACACAATATCAAGAGCACATAAAAGCCAGAACCATGGAAGTCCTGCTCCTTTGGTCGGCTCGTCGTTGTCCAGATAACTTCAAGTGCTGTTCCTCTTGGTCCCTCCCAGCTCACCTTACCACGCAGTACCATCATAGCTCCAACAGTGGCACCAGGAGATCACCCAGCTGCAATAGTGTGTTATCTTTTCCCTTTGAGTTTCCAACGGGAGGGTGCTTCTCACTTTTTTGTCTTTCAGGATCTCCGAGACTGGGAGATACCATCTCTGAGGTGGCTTTCCCTTCCTTTCCTCTGCTCCTCAGCTCACCAGTCTGCTTAGAGGAGCAGTTTGTTGTTTGTTTTCTTTTTAATTTAATTTTATTGTGGAACATTGTTGGGTCTGTTGTGTGTATTTGTTTAGTGCCTAGTGGGATTCTATAAGGTCTATAGAGCCCATAGAAAATAAACCTGTGTTTGGTGCTGCATCTCTATTCAGTCTTTCTTCACTGTTGCACCTCCTAGTGGTAAAACTAGCACACCCTCCAAGATCAGGAGATAAACATGAGAAATATGAGTCAGGCAGATGTCCTGCAGAAAAATCTGTTTTGCGCATTTCTGGCCTTAGTGGTATTAAACACCAAGAAAAGTAACTATGTACATACTGCTTTTTCAATTAAAAAAACAGGAAAAACACACACCCAAACCTGACAGAGATGTAAAATAAAATCCACTCTGAGTATTTGGAAAGAACACTGATTTACTAAAATTGCACATAGATAGATATGTTGACTTCCACTTGAGGAACTCCACTACAGCTAAATAGCCTCCATTTTATCCTCATTTCTGTTGTTTTTTTATGCTAGCAGCATGATATGCAGATGCATTTGATACTTTATAGGAAAACAACTTAGGCCAACTAATTCCTTAATTGTTTATAAAATGAAAATATCGGTAGATACAGTGTTTGCACCATTAAACAAAACAGCGGATTTTTTTTGTATGAGTAATTTTACTATTTAAGTCAATCCTCTTTAGTTTTTTCTTTAATTGCTTGCCTGGTTTAAAATTTTAATTTATGTCCAGAGCCCACTGGACACAAATTGGTGACATAAAACAACTTCCTTTGGAATCAAAAGAATAGGTGTTATTTCTCTCAAGGATTACAAGAATTGTGACTGAAAAATAATGCTGCCTTCTCAGCTTTGTCTATGAAATTGTTTACGAGAATAATTAAAGAATCTCATCTTTGTTAATAAATAGTTGAGAAAGATACTGCATATATTCCTAATTACTTGTATGGTGTACAGTCAAATAAGTTAAGTTGTTATTCTCATAATTTATCTTTTTCACCTGCAGCTGATAAGGTCATAGATTTATACAGTAACTGTCACATTCTTATGAATATCTACTAATAGCACATTTTGCCCATGGAATATTATTTTATAAATATACCTGTATTTCAATGTTTAAAAGAAGTATGGATTAAAATTTAGTCTATTTTATTTAATCAAATTTGTTCTCATGAGACATGACTGTTTAATGCTTTAGTTACATCTTAACTAAATTTCTTGCAAAATAATTAAAAAGATTAGAAAATTTTAAAAAAATATGTGTGTGGTGGTTTATTCTGGGGTAGAACTAATTTTTTTCATAGTAGCTAGAATGGGACTATGTTTTGCATTTGTGCTGAAAAGAGGGTTGATAACACAGGATTGTTTTCATTTCTACTGAGCAGTGCTGACAGAGAGTCAAGGCTTTTCTGCTTCTCGCACGACACTACAGGTGAGGAGACCGGGGATGCATGAAGTTTTGGGACGGGACACAGCCAGGACAGCTGATCCAAACTGAGCACAAGGATATTTCTTACCCCACGACATCATATTCAGCAATAAAAAGCTGTCGGAAGAAGAATGAAGTGGAGGCATTCAGACTGATAGCATTTTTCTTTCCAAGTCACCATTATGTATGGCATAGCCCTGCTTTCCTGGAGATGGCAGAACACCTGCCTGCCCATGTGAAGTGGTGAAGAGGATAAAGGAATATCTACTAAACTGAATTTGTTAAATTATATAGTTCGAAATGCCTAATCAGTTCTTCACTTTTCAGTCAATTCATTATCATCAGATATAGTTTATGAAGGTCTCTTGTACTTAGATCTTGCAGAAAGATTCTGTCACAAAGCATTCTAAGGATTAGTAAGCAGTGATCTCATATAACATGTTATTGATTTCAAATTGAAAGCTAATTCCTAACTCTGTAAAAGGACTATAGTTCAGTCTGCTGCCACTGTGGCTGTAAAGAAGTGTGAGTAGTGTAAATAGATTTCTTTTCTTGGCCATTACACTTGATGAATTGCAAAGTCCTTTGGACATTTTCCAGTTTGTCAGAGTCAATTTTTGAAAAAGGTAATTCAGGATCTGCAAGGTAGAATTTAAGGGAATTAGTATCACATTTACTATTTCTGTAATACATAAATGTGATTACACTGTTATCCAGTGACAAAAAATGGAAATGACACAAATTCAAGTAATGTTTAAGAAGGTAATGGCACATTAAGGCCTGAAGTATGTACAAATTAACAATAGTTCACTGTATCTTCTGTTAAATTTTTCAGTGCTTTTAAAAACTTCTTTTTCTGTTTTTCTTTTAATCATTGCAGAGTTAATCCTATGCTGCATGCTTACAAGTTCCTTCAGCTTCCGTAGAGTTTGAAGCTGAAGACATTCATCAGCTGTCAGGATATGCCTCTCTAAGGGGTGGGAAGCAGAAGAAATATTACACTTACAGGCATTTGATAAGGCTGAAGGATGCTGATGCAGGGTATGTCAGTCTTCCATAGTCTTCCATACTAAGTACATATAGAAAAAAATCTCTTTACTGAAACCGTGCAATCTTTTCTCTGAATCTAAAGAAGTTGAAATTTCAATTCTAGGACCAGAATGTGCATCATCAAAACAAATCACAAATAATTCTATCTACCTGTTTTTGTCATCTATTAACAAGCAAGATCCAGTTCAAGCCAAATGGAAAGGGAACACTGTTCAGTGGTTTTGCATAATCAAGTGTCAGTGAGATTGTAAAATACACACACCACAACTGCTATATGAACTCAGAAGCTAAAAACTCCATTTTCAGTAGTGAATGGTTTCCAGGGATATGTTACTGGGGCAGGTGCAGGTCTGTGAAAATACAATCAATGGCTATGTGTGACTAACCCTGTTCAAAACACTAGCCAGTAATGCACTTGTTTTGTGCAAGAACAAATAATAGAACAAATACTAGAAAAACAGTAGAACAGATAGTGAAATATTGTAGAAATCTCACCATCAGAAAAAAAGAACCCAGATGGTCAAGGAAGTAGTACGGGCCTCGACATGTTGAGGGAAGTATATAAGTAGTCGTGAAAGAATCTGAAGGCTTCTGTCAAAAGGGTTGTGATGTTTAGAACCACTTTTATCGTCTCAGGGGTGTGTTCAATAAAGGTGATGGAAAACTGAACAGAGTAGGCAGCAGGTGAACAGTTTATTACAGGCGGTTTAAAATAGGGAAGAAGAGATAACCCATAGGGACACCAAAATTATACAGAGAAACACCTGACACACAGAAAAAAAAAAAAACACAAAAGGGAAAAAAAGGACAAAAACAGAAAGGGAACTTCTCTCTCAGCTAGATGACTCACTGAGAAAAACAGGAGGAAGGGGAGGGAAGCCGTCTCTCTCCCTCCTTGTCTGCTGGAATCACTCCCCGGACCTTGAAGTTTTCTGAAAAACACAAACAGAAGTGAAAACAACCCCACCTCGCCGCCAAAGAATCACGCGCTCAGGTCCTGCGTGCCATCTTTGTTTTCATGTCCTCGGGCACCTTGGGGAAACCCTGGAGTCAATACAGTGCCAGCGCTGGCCCCCTGCCGCTGTCCCAAAAGCAGCCACCACGCTCAGGTTCCCAGCTGGGGCTGGTCCGGGCCTGCCACGCCGGTACTTGCAGCGTGTGTTTGCCTGCGAGCCGGGAGTTGCCAGGACAGCATGCACTGTGCCGCCCTGCCGCCACCCGCGCCGCCGCCCACGCAGCCTGTGCTGGGATTGAGGGACCCCCGTGCAGCCCGAGACAGCCCCAGGCTGTGCACCGGTGGCCCGCACTCCTGGGCGCCTGGGGGGGAAGGACGAGGGGCCCCCGCCACTGCCCCCCAATCGCATGGGGATCGGCACTGGCTGCTGCCGCCCCGGCCCCGAGGGGACCAGGACTGACGCTGGCCCTGGCCCCACTCTCCCAGGGGGGCAGGGGGAGCCCGGGGGAAACGAGAAGCTGCCGCCGCCACCCCTCCCTACCACCCCGGTCCTGGCTCGGTCGGGGGAAGGGGGAGCGTGGGAGCGGCCCGTTGAAAGCAGCCCTCGTCGGGAGCAGCCTCCCCTTCTCCCTCCCCCCTCCCCGTTTTTTTTAAGGAAAACTGAATTTTACAAACAGGTGAGCGGGCTCTTCTTACACTCCCTCCCCTCGCAAAGCCAAAGACCCCTGACAGGACCCAAAGCCCCCTTTGACCACCCCCAGAGATCCCAGCCCGCCTCAAACCACCACAAAGGTATTACTGCAAAAAAGAAAAAAAAGACCAGAAACTGCTAAAATAATATGCCTGAGAAACCTAATTTGAAAAAGCCAGGGCTCTTTCTCCTATTCTGTGCAGAGTTTATATCTCTGCAATTTAAATCAAAGTAGACTTTCATACATGTTTTTATAATGAGCATCAGCTGCTCCTTCTCTCATGCCTATGTTGAAGTAGAGATTAACATAGTCATTTCCCTCTCTAGCATCTCTGAAAGTATATCTACATGCTTTGGAATTTCTTAGCAGAGAACAGTTGAATGTCTGGAAAACCAATAAAGAAAACAGTACTTTTTTGTCATCCTTGTCCAAAAAAACCTGTCTCCAAATACTGGTATACAAGCTGAAGAGCCAATAAAAGTTATTTAGTCATAGCTTCTCAATATTGCAAGGCAAATGAGTGTTGATTGACACATAGGATGTAAAATCTGCTGAGAATAAAATATGTGACATGGAGAATCATGAGAGAAGAATTAGAATAGTGGTAAAATACTGTGGTAAATAGAAGATGAAATATTGAAGAAGAATCAAACCAAAAGTCATAGAGGGATTTTTAAAGTTTCATTTAATTTTAATTTTTATTTTTTACCTTCTTTCAGAAAGCAAGTCCAGAAAATTTCATTGCTGACCTCACGTTCTAATGAGAATGCAATAAAGAACAATTATATTAAAAATATTTAAAATTATTGTATTGAAAATATATATTATATACATTATATATTATTTTTATAATAGTATATAATTATATATTGTATATTATAATTATCTATTATATATTAAAATATTTTAAAATTGAACAAAATTCTACTTATACCTGTTTTATAATTGCTGACCTACTAAGTAATTTATTAATACCCTTAAATCTTAATGTCTCTGTTGCATTTAACTTTTGATCAATACTGTTTCTTGTAACAGCCTTCACTCAGGAAGGCAGAGAAATAGCTCTGCAAACAACCTGTTAACTAAGTCACTGATCAGATTTATTTATTAACACTAGAAACTTCTGCCACAGTTGTCATTATTAATTATCAGATCTTGTTAGAGAGTCTGTGCTATCATTTGGGACTTACCTTTGCTGATCTTGCTTTTCTTGGCTGATACTGAATTCATTGATCATTCTTTGCATTGTTTGAACAGGTTTTACTGAAATCCCTTTATAATTATTATTAGAGTCTCATCTCATCCTCTTTTTCATTCTCTCTCAGTACATCATCTCATTAATAGTCATTATGACAGGTTTTAGTCTCAGATAACATTTTCATGCAGGCAATACGTCCTTTACAGCATTTTTTTTTTTTACATTTTCCTTGACTTCCTTATTCGACTTTGAGAGCAACTGTTTGATGTGCAAAACTAATGAATGCTAACATTTGGATCTGCAATATTTCCCAAGGAGATCTCACAGTTGTTGACACTGGTATGACTTATGTTTGACACCAAACATACTACAGGAAAATGTCATCTGTAATGCTGAGCTGATGTGGGCTTCCCCCAAGGAAAACACCTTTCTTCAGTAAAGCTCTATGAAATACCTGATACTTTATGCTGACTGACTAGCAGAATGTTTTCTATTTTTTATAACCAGGTTATTTCACCGACCTTCTACAAAACACATAACTCATAGAAGTACATTATGTGCTCATCTCAAATGCTTTTCAGTATTTTCACTTTCTAGGAAAACATTCAGTAAGATAGCAATATAGACATTACCTGATGTGGCTTCCCGGGTCCCCCCAAAGACACACGACCACACAGATGTAGTGTCAAAGGAGAAATCCGTTTATTGTTTACAATAATACTTTTTTATAGTCTACATATAGTTTATACTTTTCTAACCACTGAGAAGCAATTCTCATATCACTTCTCTCTTGTCCAATCAGACACTGCCGTGTTGTACAAGCATCTTCCTTACATGGCATGGTCAGTCCTTTCACTTTCATTTTGGCTCCTTCTTCAGCTCCTGGGTCCTAGATTCCACCTGCCATCTGTGACTTAGAAAAAACATTCACTGACATTTCCCTACAACCTGATTTTTTATATACTTGTATTACTTATAGAGAAAAATAGAGTCATTTAATTTGGAATGGACTAGAAATGTTGATCTAAGTAAAAAATACCACTTTAGGGACTGGACTCGAAAAAAAAAGGTGTTACTTATATTCATACAGTACAGATTGAAAACAAAACTATATAAAAATACATATTTTGAAATCATAGGGGACCATGGCCAGGTGACTCTTATTCTTACTACAATAATGCATAGCCTCAGAGTCACTGACCTGGATACTGGAGAAATACATCAAAAACTTCTGTCTCAAAGTGTTCTGATTCAGGTATTATTGCTTGTGAACATCTTTTATCTCACTTTCATCATCATTTCCAGGCTTTCATAGACTGATTGAATGAACATCCATATCAATGTCCTTGACATAGCTGCATGTTTTCTGCGGTTAGTATCAAGCAGATGAAGGATATGGATTTATCCCAGGCAGGTCCTAGTATTGTCTTAATTATCAGTAATACTTCTTCTCTATCTCCACACACTGAAGAAGGGTTTCTTCAAAAAAAGTTACTGAAGAGGTACTTCCATGAATCTCATCTTTTGGCAGAAAAAACTTAGAATTTGCAGTGGTGTCTTCAGTTAGATATACAGAGGATTAAAAGACTTCAGAATGACATATACAGGAGCAAGCCTCTCAATCAGGAAATGCCAAGATCTCTTTTCCATCTACCTTTTTCTCCCCCAAACACACACATATCTGTGTATCCTTGATGGTCTCACTGCTTTATTAGCCCCTAGGGTTCTCAAAAGTGCAGAATCAGTCTGTGAAGTGACAAAAAGAAAAACAGAGAGGTTTATATCTTCAAACAATCAACCTGTGAAGTTTTCTAGCTATTCAATATACACAAGAGTACTTGTAGACTGAGAAATTGTGTGTTCATACCAATATCTTCTTGAACCAAGGTTCATATAAAAAATTTTTGCAGTCACGTGCAAATTGTTGTTGCCAATGTCAGCACTTATTCCATTCTGATTTTCTTATAAAGAGGAGTATACAAACACTTCATAAATTTAAATATTTTTTTAGAAAACAGTTGCCAAAATATTTCTTAACACTTTCAAATTTGGGCTAACAAGTTTTTTTCCTATTGAGTTATGACAACATGCATTTATGAAATCCTGAAAATATAAATTTAAAAAATAACATCCTTTATATGAACAGTTCAATTTACTATTTACAACCAAAAATATTTATATTTCCAAAGTCCTTTGAATTTATAATAAAAAGAAGCATTTAGATTTAGGAATAGAAAAGGTCATGATTGCCCATATAATAACACTCACTAATCTTTGCAATACAGAGAGACTGAAACCTTCCCTGACAGACATCACCAATGCAGATAGGATTTTTCCCATATCATCCATGTAAGACATGATTCTCTCAAATCAGTCTGCTAATGGTGGAGCCAAGGGGTTGCACAATCTATACATTAAGGAGGCATTTGAATAATTTGTTGTGGTCAGATAGCCCAAACGCCAAGTGTCCCTGGTAGTTCACTAGAGCTATGGTATTACCTATGACTCCCAGCTGTCAGGGATTGAGTGAGTTGTCATATGTGTGTTGCTCATTTTTCCTCAATAAAACTTTGATTTATAACATATTGACAGACTCCATTACTGTTTGGATTGCACTACCTCAGGTCACATCATCCATTTTTTGGTGCAATTTCTCTCTCATCTCCTGTTATTATAAATAACTTCCATTCAAATCAACAAATTTCCATTTTCCATTCTTTTGTGTTTCTCCACTTAGAAAAATTGTGGTTTGCACATCTTTACCTTTTTTCATTAAAATCACTGCTTTTCATAGTTTAGACTTTAAGATTTTATTAAGTGGTTTTGAAATAGCAAAAATAAAAATGCAGAATCAATAAAAAGGACAAACTTATGTTGAGATGTAAGACTGAAACAGTGTCTCTTGTGAATCAAAACTAGATAAAGAAAACAACTAGGCTATTCAAAGCAGGAAAAGAAATTCAATAAATAAGTCAGGCCAGGTAAAATTGAAACAGAGTATCAGACATCAAAAGAATGAAAGAAGTTTTTCAGGGCACAGCAATAATAGAAACCATTTTTAATAAAGTTAGATAGAGAAGAAATAAAAATATTTATCCCTTCCTGAATCCCAAATGGACTGTATTTTCAAAAGAAAATAAAATATGAAACCCCAAGAAAACAGTACTGTATTATGCACTTAAAGTTTTTTTGAATCACCAAACTACTTTGAATCAAATTGTACAAACTAATTCAGAGAATCATAGAATATGCCGAGTTAGAAGTGACCCGTTAAGATCATGAGGTCGAACTGCTGGCCCTAAACAGGACCATCCCTAGAAGTCACATCAAATGCTTCAGAGCATTGTACAAATGAACTCTGTCAGGCTTGGTGCTGTGACCATTTCCCTCTTCCACTTCTCAACCTTGTTCTTGGTCAAGACCCTTTTCCTGATGTCTAACCTAAACTTCCCCTGAAACTACTTCAGGCCATTCCCTTGGGTTCTGTCACCGGTCACCAGAGAGAAGAGATCAGTGCCTGCCCATCCTATTCCCCTCACAAGAAAGTTGTAACTGCACTGAGATCTCCCCTCAGTCTTCTCTTCTTCAGGCTGAACAGATCAAGTGATCTCAGCCACTCCACATATGGCTTCCCCTCAAGGCCCTTCACTGTCTTTGTTGCCCTTCTTTGGACACTTTCTAACAGCTTAATCTCTTTCTTATATTGCGATGCCCCACATTGCACCCAGAGTATTCCAGGTGAGGTTGCACCAGTGCAGAGCAGAGCGAGGCAATCTCCTCCCTTGACTGGCTGGTGAGGCTTTGCCTGATGGCCCCAGGACATCATTGGTGCTCCCAGCTGGCAGGGCACTGCTGACTCATAGTCAACTTGCTGTCAACCAAGACCCCCCAGGTGCCTTTCTATGGCACTGCCTTCCAGCATCTAATTCTCCTGTCTGTACGTACATCTAGGGTTGCTTCATCGCAGGTGCAGAATCCAGCATTTGCCCTTGTTGAAAACATAATTTTTTGTGTTGGTTTGAACAATAGGGGGCACAATCAGGATGAGAGACAATAATAACAATAATAACCGTTTTATTTATCTGGGGCTCTATAAGCTGTGGGATCCCACCAACACTAAACAAATACAGTAAACCGGATGATGTCAAGATTTATGGTAGTGAAGCAATAAGAATTCTGTGGGTTTGCATCTTAAATTTTATATTCTAAAATAGAAACTGCTTATTTCAAGATTCAAACCATATTTCATAACTGCAATTTGGTAAAAGGAATATTCATGCTACTGAAAAGTCAATTCAAAATCAATTCATTGAAAAGTAAAACCCAAGAGAATGTCTGTGAGAATTTTTTTAAATCTATCTGTGATTTCAAGCCCAAGAATAGATGAAAATAGTTCCTTTCTCTGTAAGCAATAAATGAGTTTTGAGTGAGCAGATTAGAACATGACAACTGAATTTCATGGTTACTGAGAATTTTATACAACTGAATTTCATGGTTACTGAGAATTTTATACATTAGAGATACTATCGAGACTATAGTAGGATTGTGAATAACATCAAAAACTCATATGACTTCATAAAATTCTTCTTGTCAGACAACAAATGGTTTTATGTTACAGAAAATATTCAGGAGATAATTTCTGAATCGAATGAAGGGAAACTGCACAAAACTAATATAAATGCAACTCTGCTATGAATCCACCAGCTCTGTCAAAAATTTAATGATGAAAAAACAGAGAAGGTTTTGTGCTTTCATAATGAAGAATGTGGTACTTCATCCTGCACAGTCTAAGTATAGAGAGTTTTACTACCGAGACAGACTTTCAAGGACTTCTCTAAGCCTAATTTGTGTCCTCATTTTTAGTATGTGGTGTAAAAAGCATCACTTTTTCTTTAAAGTTTTAACTGTAATCCAAGAACATCTAACTCAGGAAATGTCAACTTAAGACTTTAACCTGATGACTTTGGAACTCAAATCAAGCAGGTACTGAACTGTCACTAAGAGTGTAAATATAGGAAAGAAGACACTAAAAATCCAGGATAAGAACTCTTGCCTATCACATGTTTTCTTGAATTATACATTAAAACAGCTTATACTATAAGAGTATCAACTTGTGAGTAGTAAGGTTGAGAGAAGTATAGAGCAAAGCACATCACTTTTGGCATCTGAGTTGTAAATGAGATGACAGTCATAAATTGATTTCAGAAAAAAAGGACTGAAGTTTCTATCTCTTCACTTGTTAAAACTCTCTCCACTTTAATAATCAGGATTATGTGATATTCTGAGACCTACAAGAGGTAACACCATTTTAGAAAAGTGCATCAGGAATTTGGGCAACTCTAACATGCACAGTGAAATTGATGAGGTGCAGCTAGAATATGTGGTTAAAATTTCCCCTCTGCTTAATCTTTTTCAAAGTAAAAAATTTCGTTTTGAGGTTAGTAAAGCATTGCACAAATTCAATAGTTCTCTGAGTTATTCAGACTAAAAATTTTAATTAGCGATTTCTAGAAGAAATATGCCAAGCATCAATTTTACTCCTATATTCAATTTCAAAACAAAAGACTCCACATTCTAATGTTATTCTGAGTAGACGAGAATAGTTAATATGATCAGTCTTCACTTTTAGGGGGTAGCTTCTGTAATGAAATTTTTCTGCATGCTTTTTCCCTTCTGTGCACACATTGCACAAAAATATTACATTAGAGACATAATGATTATGAATAGAAAAAAATATTGCGCCTTGTTTATGAGCATTATGACAGATAAAAATGCTGTACATAGTTTGCAAATACAGATAAGCTGGAAATATTTAGTGTGATGATATTCAATACTTTGACAGAAAAGTAAGTCTTATCACTATGTTCAAAATCTTTTAAAATGCATGAAAAAACCTGAATAATTCTATACACAGTTTTACTAATGAGAACAAGCAAAATCACCTAATATATTTTACAAAATTTTGCTGATTATAGTTAAAATAACATACACTATAATTTCCAACAGTGCAAGAGTAATAATTTTTAAAAATATATTAATTTCCTTGAGTTAACAGGTTATTTTTAGCTAATTAGATGAGATTTTAAAAATAATATTAATATAACTCAACATCTGATTTCATAGCTGTCCACAAGATCCCTGTAAAATAAATTAACTAACACAGGACTGTGAGGAAGAGAGAATCATAGCGGTCTACTTTACTTTTAATTAGAATTTTTAAGTGTGAACTCATATAGACAGAAAAGAACAAAAGATGTCACTGCTAAAATAACAAATCTAAGGTGGTGTCATAATGATTATAAATTATTACTTTTATTTTTCTCTGACAGAAGAAGGAGATATGAGCATTGCCAGAAATAAGTAAGTTTGCAGAAAACACTTAGTTGGGCTGGAAAGTAGGAAGGCTATGTAGAAGACTGAATTAATTGGCTCAGGCAAATTTTATGAGTCTCAATAAGGTGGAGAGCTGAGTCTTGAATTTTGGTCACTGAAGCCCAAAGCAGCAATATAGGCTTGTGACAGAGCGGCAGGAAAATTGTCTGGTAGAAAAGGACCTTGGGATGCTGAATGATAGATGGCTGAACATGAGCCAGCAGCGTGCCCAGGAGGCCAAGAAGGCCAATGGCATCCTGGTCTGTATCAGAAAGAGTGCGGCCAAAAGGACTAAGGAAGGGATTGTCCATCTCTACTACACAGCATTGGTGAAGTCACACCTTAGATCCTGATCTCAGTTTTGAGCTGCTAAGTATGAGAAAGATACTGAAGTGCTGGAGTGTGTCCAGAGAATGGGTAACAAAGCTGGTGAAAATTCTCGAGCACAAGTCTTGTGAGGAGCAGTTGAGGGAGCTGAAGTTGTTTAGCCTGAAGAAAAGAAGGCTCAAGGAGGGGCCTTATCATCTCTACAACTACTTGAAAAGATGTTCTAGCGAGGTGGGAATTGTATGCTTCTCCCTAGTTGCAAGCAATAGGACAAGAGAAAATGGCCTCAGGATGGGCCAGAAGAGGAAATATTTCCTCATTAAAAGGGTAGTCAGGCATTGGAACAGGCTGTCCAGAGAACTGGTTGAATCATAAGCCCTGAAAGCATTTAAAAGACTTGTAGTTGTGGCACACAGGAACAAGGTTTAGTACTAGTTTAGTAGTTGGACTTGATGATCTTACAGTGAATAAATAGCAAAATGCAATGCTCTTTCTATAACCACTGTCCTGACAAAGCAGAAAGGAGTGAGAACATTAAGCAGAATATTACTAGATAAAAAAGTCTGAAATTCACATATAACACTGTGTTATTTTGTCTTGAAAACACAATACATAGCTCTCATGTTTGCGCCTAAAAAGTTGGGGTTTGTTTGGGTTTGGTTTTTTTTTTTTGGGTGGATTTCCTTAGTATTGCAATATGCCTTGTTGTTTTTCTAGAATTAATATCAACTCTTTCTTGTTCTAGTATAAGCAGCACCTCCTGTAAGCACAGGATTTTTCTAAGGCTATTTTCATCTCATTTGCTTTGCAAGTCCTTGTCTTCTAAAAAGAATTTTTACTTACTAAGTTAGCATTGATTTTAAAAGATGCTCCTGCATCTACCCATTGTTCTAATAATGTCTCATATTATTGTTGCTGTAGAAAATCAATAAATGTATTCAGCAGTCATATGTATTATATTTTTTGTAGTTATCCTTAGAAATTAGTAAAAAAATTTTTTTGCACCTACAAAATATTGCTGGGCTACTTTAATGCTTCGCAGATGCAACAAATGTTAACAGGAGGTTATGACATTCCTAGTACCTGCCACATTGTATACAGTATAGCTGTTATCATCATGAGTTATTTTCTATACAAAATAAACAAAAACCTCAAGATTTTTGCCAAATGGTAAGATTTTCCAGGCCTACATTTTAATGGTCAAATTTTAACAGAATTTTGATGTAAATAGTCAATAATATAAAGGAATCTTTTGTAGTACACTAAATTACTTTAGAAAAATGTGATACATCTGCAAGCCTGTCTCAGAGATCCTCATCTTCTCTATAATTTGCAGTTTCGCAGGCCATAGTATACACTATAAATTCATTTTGACTTTGGTAATAGGATAAACAAAATATTTGGAGATATAACTATCAAGAGACTAAAGGAGTTGCATGAAAGAATCTTGAAAGAATCTGAACTGTATTGCTAAAATATATGAAAGCTACATATACAAAATGGGGAGATCTAAATGAGCCGTTGTCATTCAGAAGTAAAATCTTGGAATTCCTGTGACAATCATCTGAAAACATCAATTGAAGAGCTACTACTAGTTGATGTAATAGATGCATTCTCATGCATCTCTTTCTGAGAAAGTCAAGAAGTGTGATGAGATATATGGAATTGTACCCTTGAAACAAAACTAAAGTATTAGGACAAAGTAGTAGGTGAAGGCAACTAATGAAAAAAAAAAAAAAAAGAAAATTAGTAACCTAGCATAAATAAATGTATTTTGAATATTTGTAATTTTCTGCAGTAGTTAAATTAGAGTGTATTCAATGAAATATTAAACAAGAGCTTCAAAAAATGCAAAAGCGAGTACTTGTTCAGATGATCATGAATTGTGGAATTCTGTCACAGTATGCCATACAGACAAGAAGTCCAAATGAGTTCCAGAGAATTTGTTCAAATTCACAAAAAAACAGTATAAACCACAGCATGAAGCAGTATGTCTGGGTATTAACTCAATTTCAGCAACATGTTGAAACACATGACATCATCCTAGTATCCTTTCTCGAGGATTTGGTACTTCCTATAATAACAGAGACAGGATCTGAGCAGGAGGGACTTCTGTTTTAACTAGGTATGTCAAGTTCTTCCTAATCACAAAGTTAGAAACCGAGGCTTTTTTTTTTTTTT
>VXBA01003443.1:202842-225254 GCA_013399895.1 Serilophus lunatus | reverse complement strand
TTTTTTTTATGTATGTATGTAAAGATATTGCACAGTGGTAAGAGAATGTTTGGTTATTAATTGCTTTTGACATTTAATAGAAACATTTTTCCTTTCTCTCAGAATAAAAATAGCTTTGTTCAGAAGTGTTGTCTCCAGCCACAGCCCGAATAGGAAATATTAAAAATTAAGGCGCTTCACTCATCTAAGGGAGTTATAAAAGACATGGAGGAGTATAAGGATGGGAGAGTGGCCCCAGGGCAGGCAAGGCAGTGCCACCCCAACAGGGAAACAGAGCAGAGCAACTTCTTGGCGCAGCAACAGGGTTATGGTTGGGTATGTTGGGGGTGGGGTGGGAGATTGGTGGTATGGCTGTGTATCTTTGAGGGGAATCAGGGGAGGCTGGTTGGGACTATTTCCCAGTTACTCCTAGTTACACTATGTGGATAACGGGCCAAAAATTTATTACCATTGGCCATTTATGCATCCAATTTAGCTGTCAGCAAGTTACAAGTTTCAAGTTTCCTAGTCCTCATAGTCCTTCTGACTTCTGATAAGATTTCTCTGGAAGAATTTTTTTCACTTAAATATATATTTTAGTTTTGCAAAGGAAGTACAACAATTTTGCCTTTAGTCTATCAACTTTCCCTATCCTTTTAGTTCAGTAACTCCCTTTCATAAGAAAGAACTACTTATCTGTAAAATACCAATGAAGAAAAACAGTAGATGCAGCCGTGATATGGGCAATATCAGTAAAAACTCTGGCATATGTTATGAGCTTCTGTGCATTTATGGCAACAAAATATAATTAATAATAATAAAACAATTAATTTGATTTCAGCCTTCATTCTCTTGTCATGACAAGATCCCTGGACCTTTCATGAACAACATCAGAAAAATTGAATAATTTTGTTAAGATGTTCTGAAATCTTCCTTTAGGAGCACCACATGTCCTTTGCTTAGTTAATTCTTCTGCTCAGCTCCTCATAGCCTTTACATGCTGAAATAGCTTTGTTTCCTATGGTAAGACATCCATTTTTTCCACTGTTCTACTTCTGAAGCTGCTAATAAGGCACATAAAGATTCACTCTCACAGCACAGAAATACAAAATCTGGTAAAAAAAAATAAAAATCACTGCTTCAGTTTGTTTGTCCGTTTGTTTGTATTTCATCACTGCTTAGGAAATTCTCTTTGTTACTGCAGTAACAGCTTTTCAGTTCCACATTTTGAAGACAAACTATGTCCCTAAGAAGTTTCTTAGAATATGTCACTGTCTGCTGCTGGGCAAGCACCTCACAATTGCTCCTCTACAGTGTGACTTGGCTGCTGAGGCTGGAGACCAGATCGGAGTCAGCACATTTGATGGCATCCCTGCCCTACTGGCAGTCATTGAGAGGGCAACCTACAGGGATGCAACGGCCATCACAGCCAGTGTCAAACACTGCCCATTGGGGCTGAGCTACTTTTTGCCGACATGCTGGCACTTATTCCCTACCAGAGTATGTGTTATTTGGGATGTAGGCTCAGCCTCACAATGGACTGGATCTGGAACACAAGGAGCTGCAGCAGCCTCATCTCTGTTGGCAGCTTTCAGAGCTGATGAATTCTCTAAAGCAAGTGCCTCTAAAAGAGACCTCTCATTCTGTGATCAAGAATCCTTTTAAAACATGTCAAAAGGATCATACATTAAATTTGAAGTATTTTGTGAATCATTATGCTCACACAGAAACCAGAAGCCCGTTTCCTTTTCAATTGATGGTTGTTGGAGTTGGTATTTTTCAGTTTTCCTTTTTAACATTCTCACATTCAACCTCCAGTGCCTTTTCTTTGGTGGGAAACATTGGAGTTTGTGATGACCAAGCTTGAATGAAAAGTATTAACCATAGAGCAAAAACTTTGCAAAAAGTACTGACAATTTTGGACTCACTTGTATGCACATGCAGAGAATGGATTTTACTCCTATGCACCATGTACTATCCTAATAGTTGTTCCACTCACACCTTAGAGACTATAATTCAATGGTTTTGTTCAAGTGCAGTTTTGCTGTTTCCTTGCAATCAGAGGCTTCCCATTTCTGTGGTCTAACACTGCTCTTTCTGATAGTAATGAGAATCTCTCTTTTACTTTAAATGGATTTCTTTTTTTCACTCCTTTTTACATTATATTCTTGGTCTAGGAAAGAAATAAGCTTTCTTTAGGCTTGACTATTGGATTTAAACAACTGTTTTGGAGAAGTATTTTCAATTACAATACTAGACTAGATGCTGTAGATTTGAGCTATCTTAAATGTGTTTTGGCATCTATACTGTACTCTTTGTGTAATTTAGGTAATTTAATGTCTGAATTATAAGAGTTGTACTCTGAACAAAATATTAAAAGATCGCATTCAGGCAGTCAGCTGGTCATGCCTTAGTTGTTACTCCCATTCTGTTGATTCAAATAAAAAATAGTTCCATGATTTATGCAAAAAATCCTCCACAACATCATCATAGAATCATATAATGGTTTGGGTTGGAAGGGACCTTAAAGATCACCTATTTCCAACCCCCTTGCCACAGGCAGGGACACTTTCCACTAGATCAGGTTGTGCAGAGCCTCATCCTACCTGGCCTTGAAGACTTCCAGGGATGGGACACCCACAACTTCTCTGGGAAACCTGTTCCACTGTCTCACCACCCTAACAGTGAAGAACTACTTCCTAACATCCCAACAAAGATATTGTCTTTCAATTTGCAGATGTTCTGTCTTGCCCTATCGCTACACACTCTGCAATTACATACTACTTTCTGTGCATTATTTTAGTACTCTTTCCTTCCGACTATCTTGTTTTTCTATTTTCTGCCTGAGACCTGTTTTCCCGTCAACACTGATGGTCTTCCTGAATCGTTTCTTTCAGGAGTCCAATCATATGCATCCACAAATTTTGGCTGCAGTACCATCCATTTACAAAGAATCTAAGAATGCTTTTTTTTCCTGATCATGGAAAGGACAAACAATGAGAACGGTTTTCCCATTCAAAAGCTGAAACATGTTTTCTGCCAGTGCACTGCTTCTCCCTCTAAAAAAAAAGAAAAAGACCTTTGGCTTTTTGCCAGAGCTACAGTCTTCACACATTATGGGCTGTTCTCTCTTTTTTTCTGTTCAGGTGCTTTTCCAATGCTCTTCACAGAACTAACATTGATGGTAACAATACCAGACTCTGAGATGGAAATAGGCTTCCACGAAGAAGTATTGGCTTGTCTTTACCAATCAAATTCAATACCTTCTGCAGTTTATTCTATGGCAGAATTATGCACTACATCAGAGAATGTGATTTCTCACTATCAAAGCTTTTCCAGTCAAAAGACAGAAGGCCCGTAGCAGACCCAAAGCAGCAAATAACTTAATAATTTGTATTTTAGTAATCTAGATTAAATAATGCTGATTTGCCTCATTCAAATGTTTTTTTTTTTGAAGGAATCAGTATTATCCATATTTCCTGTCAGTGTCCTAATATTTAAGTAGACAGTGCAACTTCTCATTTTTCCATTTCATGTTCTTACAACTCAGTAATAGTCCTAACCCAGTGTAAGTAGACCAGCAGACTTCAGTTAATTAGTTCCCACAGTCTGAGAAGACTTGAAATGAAAACAATGTCCATTCAGGAAAATGTGTTATTTTGAGTGATTAATATTTTTAAAAGGAACAAAAAAAGCAGAACATTTAATTGCAGCTTTATCTTAGATTATGTTCTCAATTACCATAAATCATATGAAGATATTTTTCACCAGACTTAACTTTTCAGAATTTTGTATATATGAATCTATACATACATACATATATATATATAAATCTGACTTCACAGGTGGTGTTACTTACCTTACTTCAATGTCTTTAAATGTGTTGATGCCTGTCATGGCATTATTCCTGACATTTGTTTCAGCTATTCCATATTAAGTGTGTGTGGTGTATTGTGAGCAAGGAGTGCACGACATAGCCACGAATGAACTAGTATAAATATGTAGCCTGCTTAAAGTTAATGAGTGCTCTGGTGTGTATGAATCTTCTGTTGTATTGTTATTCAATTTTTTATTATCTACCAGATGAAAGTTTCTTGTTCTATTGTCTTGGTATATGTTTATAACTTAACACTTGCAGAGCTTTCATCTTCCCTGTCTAATAATAATTACCTTTAAAAGTGTTCTGGGTTTTTTAGGGTTAATATTTCACACATTCTCCAGTATTTGCCCTTCGTGTTTAACTTATTATCACAAGTACGTTAGTTAAACTGCATTTAAACATGTGTGTTACAGTGATAAAGAGTTGTGCAGCATAATTTCCATGCCATAGTAGTAGAAGCAGCTGACATAAGAAAACATTTATAAACTAATTAATCATTTACTTCTATTTCCCATGAGTTTTAACAAATATAAATCAACTTTTCCAAAATGAACCTACAGAACAGGAAACCAAGAAACAATTCTGTTTTCTGATTTAGTGTCCTTGTTCATGTATTTGTGCAATACAGTAAAAATATTAGAATTTCTTTTAATTAGAAGCTGAAGGTTTAATAATTCTGTTGTGTCACAAACAACCTTGTAGCTGAGTGTTATGCAGTTTTTATGAAATTATATGTAGCTATTTATGAATAAAATATCAACTTTTTTCTCTATGTAAAGAAAACCTCATGAAATGAAGAAAAATGTCAGTTCTGAAAGATAGAAAAATATTGCCAAAGATTAGATGTCTTCTCATGACTAGTTGACTCCAAAGATGCGTGCAGATGACAAAACCTTTTTTCTTGTCTTCAGTCTAGATTTTGAGGATGACAGTATCCTGTTTTAGAAGGAGGGTCCCAACTTTAGATGCAGTAATTTCACAATAGCATTCACAGTTCTAGACTCTTATAAATCATATAATGCTTCAAATACTTTAGTGAATGTTTGTCAATATATACATAGCAATAGCATCAAAACTTATTATTAAAAAAGTCATGACTAAAGAATTCTTAGAAATGTTTGGCAAGCGTTAATTTGATAGTTCATGATTTATGCCCTTAAACAGATTCAAAGGTTCACAGAAGTAAAGAATCCTTTGATATGTATATATAAATATAAACTCTCATCTGTCCCTTATACCTCAGGTTTTTATATTTAATCAGTTATCCTCAAATTAATTTCAATAATTTGCATTTCAAGTACACCACAGCTTCCAGAAGTAGTGCTTGTCTTCATTTGAAAGACACAGAGAACAGAAGACAAATTTAAACACTGTTTCATTTTTCTGGCCATTGCATGAAGTTGTAAATTCTGAATCCTTCACAACATGAGTATTACCCTGGAATAATCATATACAAGAGATCTGATATCTCACTACAAAGGTTCACTTTTCTAACAGCAAAGCTGTAAATCCCACAGAGAGTTGTAAAACAAGTCTGTCGTTCATTCTGAACATGAATACTTTATTCAGTGGAGAGATTGGTCATTCCTGCCTTTTTGAAAATAGATGTTTAAAACAACTGAAGATATTTTGGAAACTTTACTTTCTTTCCAAGATGCACAAGTGAATTGGCTATGTAATGGCAGTCGTATGATTACAGAAGGGACACGACAGTGGTAACCGGATTAGACTGTGAAAGGTTAAGCCACCCATCCACTTTTAATGTATAAATCTCTGCTGAAATTAAAAGGGCTATTCCAATTTGACTGTGTTTTTTTGACCGTGTATTTCTGAACCATTTCACCTTCTATTTCACAGCATCCCTATTAAACAGGAATGTTTTATAAGCCTAGAAGAAGATGGAATGAAGAAAGCAGATGCATTTTCTTCAGAGAGAGGCAAATATCCCATCTGTTCCATACAAGGCTAAATAGAATTTTTCTGAAAGCTACCTACTAGGCAAATGTCTACATCACTTTTATTTTCACTCTTGACTACATATCTACTTCAAATTCAGAATGCTTTTCTTTCAACTTATTTTCCCTTAAGGTGTTCAAAGATGCGAATGTGTAATCAGTGCCAGTAATTGTACAGAATATTGTTTTCATAGAATTTTTATGAAGAACTAGCAAAACTATTCTTCCAAAAGTGCAAATATTAAGGGTAGACAACACCATTAATTTTATTTTACCCAGTTATTTCTTCCCAAACCTGTCACATTTCCAGTAAAAGTCCAAATGTTGATGAGTTGTTTTATTTTGCTGAGAAGGAAAGGAAAACAAAACCCAGACATAATGCATACCAAGACACCAAGGGTTCCTGGAATGGGTTGGGTATTTTAAACGCAATAAAATGGTTACTATTTACAGTTGCAGAGTGCTTGTACAGAACCTCTAGCAATTGCTTCTACTTCATAATCTTAGAGAAATGTGCAAAAGGATCTTAAACTGACAGTTCACATAAGATACCAGGTACAAGGAGGATGTACTTTCTCCAGGCTACTCGGCATATGACTCCATGATAACTAAATCCTCTTTTCTCATTTTCACACATCCAGAAACATATTTTTTTATGTGTGACTACAATGGAACAACATCTCAGACATCTGGATTGTTGAAAACTTGGAAACTGTATTTTTTTCAGTCTCCAGAGAATCCTGTCCAAAGTTTGTCTTTCTGGGCTGTATTTCTGCCACACAGCTTTTTAGAGAAAGATATTTGTTTATGAGTGGTCTCATTATTTCTGTTTAAAATTAAGGTTGATGGTTATCTAATTTTCTTTAAATACATAAATAATTTCTTTATATGCATTAAAACATCTCCTTTTTTATAAAGTAGACTTAGAGACATTGAATAAGACCAGGAACACTTTACAAAATAATGAAAACAATTTTGCAGAATCAAAATTGATTTGAAAAATTACCACACTTCCCCAGTTAATATATTCCTGACCCAAATTATGACACAAAATTTAATTTATGGACAATAATCTTGCTCATATTTTTTTTTCCTTTTTTTTTTCTTTTTTTTTTTTTTCTCTTTTATCTGGAAAAATTAATGCCCATTTCTTTCTTACAAAGAAGTGATATTATGCATGTTAAAGGTCTTTTACTTAGCCAGTCATATGTGGGTTACCAACTTTATTATATTATTTCCTGTCAATCTTTCTTAAAATCTTTGCTTTTTCTAGTTTATAAAAAGTTCTAAAAAAAACCCCTACAAACCCTTATCTATTTATTTATGAGCTTACTGATCCTCTCATATTTTGTTTAAATTAAATAATTTTATACTTTATATCACCATGATCCTTAATCTGTGAGGTTTTCTGAAATGCCAATCCAGTGCTTTAGAGAGTCCATGACAACTTTTTTCACCATCACAAGTTAGCAGTCATCAAATTATCAGAATATTTTAAATGAGAAAGCTTTATACCCTTCCTATTAACGTGGCATTGTTTTTTCATTGTAAACTACACTGCAAGACATCTGGGGTTGATGAAAGCCTTTTATTTGACTTTAAAATGTCTAGGATGAGGATAAGAAAGAGAAAAATTGGGTGCATAATAGTTAAGTTAAAGTTTCTCAAAGATACTCTGCAAATGTAAAAATGCGTGAGAAGAAAATAAGGGAAGAAAATTGTTCCCTTATGATATTCAGAAAACCACTGACATTTGCATGCTTCCTTGTGCACTCTTAATATTGCCATGACAGTTTCAGTATTCATTTTCATAAGGTTTTTGCTTTCATATGAGAATTTCAATGCCTTCATGAGAGAATGTACTGGTCATTCTGTACTGAGAAGTAGCTCATCCATATAATTGGAAACTTGAAGCAGTTTTATTAAAGAATATGTTCTTACCGAAGAAGACCAATGCACTAGACTTATAGTCTGACTCCTAAGAATTAGGAAGCAGATTTTTGAGATCTTGGGTTGCTACTGTCTCTTCAACTGTAACTATGTAGAACTTCCTCTGCATACACGAAAAATGATCATGCTGTGACAAACTAAAGATTTATCTTGTACACTCTGAAGTGAGTGACATAAAATGTTAGGGAAAAGACTATACAAAATTGGCAAATATGGATTCTCAGATTCTAAGAGCTAGAGCTTTTAGGAGTGTATTTAATTATTTTTTTTTTCTCAGTTTTGTCTTACAAAATATTTTACAAAAATTAAGACTTTTTTCATGTTATAAACTTTTTCATGATGAAACAGTGATGTCCTGATGCATACAACTAATCAATTTTAATACTACTGGGCAGATATTAGCATTTAGAAATATTTGTGCGGGTGTTTTTATGTGGAAGCTTGGGCCAACTCACCATTAGAAAACAAGACATAGCTGTACCCTTCTAAGTGACTGCTCATTTATAAACTCAGTAATGCACAAAAATTGAAGATTTATTAGCAGTCTCATTATGTCCCTCTCCTGCAAAAACTGCCTGAAATAGTGATGATACCTAGAGGAGTGATAAAAACACTAAAGGCTACTTTTTAACTAAATATACATGTGTTACTTCAATTACATTAGTGAGAATTATGTGTGCATATTGAGAGGAAAATAAATCAGCCTGCAAAGTCCTGGAAGTGTGAAGGTGTTCCCACTTTTATATTTTTTTCTCATTAAAGTGCTCATTTGTAACTTTGCCTTGTATTCATGTCCCCTAGAACTTTCAGCTGAACACTTTTCACACACTAAATTGTCACAAGCATTTATAAAAACTTGATTCCCTGGTAAATAGTCTGGATTCCTTAAGTTACAAAAGAGGGGGGCACAACGTGGAACAATTTAAAGAACAAATGATGGATCTAGGTGTTACAATCTGCAACATTTTTTGGGAAAGCATCCTCTGTGTATATAGACTAATTTCTTTCCTCTAACAGAATATAATATAGTGAATGGAAATGTGACTCAAGTGTGTCATTCATTCATTCAATTAGACTATTTGATATTGCTTGGTGTCCATTTAACCCTTTAAATTTAGCCTCCATTTGTTCAGATTTTTTCTGCGTGACATTTTTAGTATCTGAACCTTCCCACCTCTCTGTACAAGGAAAACATGTTCATACCATCTCATGTTCTCTAGCATGTCATATAGAGGAAAAATAGAAGAGACTTTATCTAGTTTAATTTAGAAAGACTGTGTCCTTCATAATCACAACCTTTTCTTGTTTCAGAATTCTGAAAAGATAATTTTGTAAATTCAAGGATTTCCAAACAGTGTAGTCTTACCAGTGGGGAGGCATGACTTGCTTCAATTTTATTTGCATGCAAAACCCACTGCCTTTTAGTGCCAGTGATGCCTTAAGGGGTATGCTTAATAATTTAGAGAATTCACTTTGGCTAGGTAGCTGGATAACTTGGAATATTAAGGGCTAGAGGAGCCTGTGTTCCCGTGTGTTTGCATTCTTGTGTGTAGATAAGTGGGGTACAAGACAAAACATAGAGTCAGGCTTCCAGGCCTACAAGGGGCTGGACATAGGTGGGGTTAAGCAATAAGGGACAATTCTGTTGGATGTTGGGGTAACACAGAAGTAAGAGGGACTGCCTGCATCCAGTGATAGCACGAATGCAGCTGGGGCTCTGGCCTGAAGCACACGGTGCTTCATGCAGGAATCCAGAGAGTGTCAGTGTGAGCAGGCTGTATAGAGCAAGAATGAAGGAGATTACCTGAACCAGGCGAGAGGATGAAGTTATGACCCAGTGTGGTGTACCTAAAAATACGCTTGTCCGCAGGGTGGGAGAATGAGATGTGCCAAAAAATGACTAGTCTGCCCAGAACAAAGACTGCTACTGTCGTATGAGGTAGTATGTCTCACCTGCAACTTTCTCTGCTAGTGGTACCAGTGTATCTGAAACAAAGTAACAATTGCTCTTACAGAATGTTGATATTTGCTCCTATATCACTATCTCAGGATGCAGATATACAGAAGTTTCTTGTCTTAATTTAAAAAAAAAAAACCAAAAACAACACACCAATACACCTTCAAAGCCTCTCACCTCTCATTCAGCATCAGAAAATTATTTGATTTCCATATCACAGGCCTCTGACCTTCCAAATGTTGCCTGCTGACTGAATTTTCAAGCAAGTGTGCTGATAGTCTGTCCTTAGCAGTGCAAGCATATTTTGTACTTCACACTTTTGTCCATATTGGTGTTAACTGTGAAAATGTCACATAAAAAGTCTTAGGCATATGGCAGACTTCCCATCTCTTTTTCTCTTCAAATAAAACTTGAAAGTATTACTTAACGACTTCACTTCTTACAAGCAGATTTTTTTTTCCAGTTGCATTCAAGGTAAGGATAGTTGATCACTTTAGACCTTTAACTCTTATTTTAGCAAGGCTTTAGTGTGACATAAATTTTTAATCAATGTTTTTTGGGTAAAACATTAATAATCATGTGAAAATTATATTTATTCTCCTAGAAAATTTCTTAAATAAGTTTATGACATTAATATTACATTTAAAAAGAGGTAAAATCTGATATGACAATAAGACTGGAAATAAAATACAACTTAAAACAGAATCTCATATTGGATTTATATGTTCAAAGCATATACTGCATTTTTTAACATTCCTCCTAATTTACTAAGCATGTCAAATACTTGCACATGCAAGAAAAGCATTCTGTCATATTGCTATACTGTTTACTTAGAGTTGTGTGTACTCTGAAAAATGTTAAATAAGTAACTGGCAAACCAAAAAAAAATAAAATTCAACAAACATACTGGTACCACAGCACAGAATCTTTGAGTATCAGCATTAGATTTATAACTTAAAGAGTGGAGAACAATTTATATTGTTATTAATATAAAACACAGCTAATTTTAAAGCCACTAACTAGTTCTTAGATAATTCTTATAAACAAAAGCTACATACAATATAGTTATAAACAATAATATCATCTACATTAATATTTAATAGATTTCATAATTTCAAAATTTATCTACCTTGTGATAAAACATACTTTGCTAATATGTTCTGGACATAAAGATTAGAACAATTAAAAAAAATAAACCCAAAAACAAAACCAGAATAGCCTATTAACTTAGGCTCTTGATTTTCCATCAAGGGCATCAATGTCTTCATCAGCTTTGCAGCCATTTTGTTGTATTATTTTCACTGATAGGATGGCAAAATTAAAATATCCTGAAGAATATTAATGGACAATTGCAGTCAATGATCTAGAAAAGCAAAGTAGATAAATGCTAAAAGAAAGTAATCATTTAATGATTTCAGCCTATGTCCTTGTTTCAGTGACAATTATATCCTTCCTCCATATTCTGTATTTGAACAACCAAAAGATGGCAGTGCTTCATCAACAATTCCCACAAAGTTTACGTTTATCCTTATGTTATCAGTTGCTATATATGAAGGCTCTAAGAATGAGTGCAGTTTTGCAAGATATCCAGTCTTTCTCTCTAATCAAATTTCAAAGGGAATGAAAAGGGTTCTGATTTGTTTTTAAGGTGTTTTGGTTCTCTGACATTTTACAAAGCTTAGTTAATATTCTCTGTCTTGCTTACTAAATAAGCTTGTGTAGAATACTTAATAAATATAGATCAGTTAAGTCAGTTTATCCTATCCTAAGATTTTACAAATTGAGGCAATTGGGTACCTGGCAGTGACTCATCTTCATAACTTTATAATCTTTACTCAAACTAGAAACTGATAAAAACTGATTAAAAACTATTAAAACTGATACGGAATCTCTAGCCTTTTTAAGAAGAGCCAAAAGACAGAAGTTTAAGATTTTTTTGAACCCAGTGATGTCATTTGTAGGACTTTTCTCTATAGTTAAAGAACAGAAGACAGAATTTTTTCTAAAAACTGTATTTCATGTGTTTGGATTCTGCCTGCTCTTTTTTACATGTTTCATTTTCCTCAGAACATTTTTTTTTCCATTCAAAAACTTGTTCAAAACAGTTCTGTTTCTTAAATATTTTGGCAGATTCTATGCTAGTGTTGCTCAGCATGTCTGTGTCATAAGCATGAAATAGATCTTTGCTGTTTACTACAACCCTAGATTTGGATTATTTTTATGATGCTTCTTAGAGGTACATTCTATTTCATGTAAAACATCTTTCTGTAAATAAGAAAATAATAACATATGAACACATACACTTACAAACTAATGAATTGTCATATTAGAAACAATGATATTGTTCAGTTTTGATTAATTTATCAGAAAAGGATTATATTTGCCTTTATTCAGAAGTGTTTCCTGATTTGATAGGTTCATTAAAAAGTTAATTCAGCCTCTATGCTTCAGTTATTCTTTCTTAAAATGAAGATTCTAATATTTCATAAATAATTTTTGAATTGTATTGAAACATAAATATGCACACACAGACATAAATACAAATAGGCATGAAAATTGTAGGATCATAGAATCATAGAATGGTTTGTGTTGGAAAAGGACTTTCAAGGTCGTCTAGTTAAAATCATTGTGCCATGAGCAGAGACACCTTTCACTAGAAGGAGCTACTTACTATAAATATGGTTTTATGTACTTCAGTGTTAGCAACATGTTTGTTGTGATCTCAGGTCTATATTTTAGAAAAGGATTAGTCTAACCTAATATTCATCATCTATTAATATCCTTTGGAGGGATATGTATAAACAGAGAATTAATGGACTTCTTATTCCTCAAAGATGAGAGTTGGAGCTATTTTTTAAGTGAATAGCACACAATTGGTCAATGAACTGAACATCAGAATGTTATGTCCCTATTCCTTACCATAAATTCAATTTCTTGAATAAATACGCTTCTCACTGTTTTGTTAATGTGACTTTATGCATGAGGGGATATGTGCAGTCTCTTCAGATATCCATAATGCAGTTTACAAAAGGTACTAAAATAGTATTTTTTAATAGAAATTAGTTTTCTGCCAGCTCACTTTCTAGTTTTGGGCAGCTCACTTAAGTTGGCTATCACAGACAAGCAGCTTTTGGTTATTTTGATTGCTTTAGCAGCACTTATTTTTGCTCATCAGTCTATATTCACAGCAGAAGTGCCTATTTTGCATCATGCAAATCGTTGGGATTTTTGCCCCTTGTGCTTTTAACAGGTGTGTGTGTATGTATAATTTCATTTAAAAAAAACACTTTATCAATTCAGAACAAAATAGCTTGTTCCCAAGATGAGCTTGCCACTAGACATTCTGCATTTTTCGTATGAAAAGTTTCTTCTATCAGATGGTGATAATATGAAAAAAAATATTTCTATTAACAGTCATCTAGGGTGAAAAAAAATGAAAAAAATATAGTAAGGCTAGACTTGCAGAGAGGAGAAAGTGAAGGAGAAAATACGCCTCTGTTTCTTGAACACTGTGGTACTTAAAATGTTGCAGACTAATTGAAAAGATTTTTTTTAGCCTGGTAAATTTTCAGTTCATGCTTTCCTTCTCCGTCCATCTGGTGTAGATAAGACAGAAACCAAACTGTTCAAGTTTACTTTACTGACTTAAAGTATCTTACAGCAATGCTTCTGACTCAAAAGAGCTTTCTAATTTCAGATAGAGTTTTCAATCTAACATTATAGAAATAAATTTCTTCATGATCCAAAGACAATTTTGCAGTTTCTGATGGCAGCAAATTCATCCTACAGTAGTTATTTTTCCTCCTAACCTGTACATGATCTATGACATTTCTTACCTGAGTAGGTTCTTTCTTAAGATGATGATATTCTGCAACTCTCGAGCTTTCTTATCCTGAATTTGATGAATGCCAAAAAAAAATCTAGATATCTGTGAACCCACAGTTTGCAATCAAAATTAATTTTCTTCTTAAGGTTAATAAAGTGTATCCTTTGGCTATTTCAGATGTCATTTGGATAATGTCAGCATTTAGACATAATTTAAACACATATTTAGCCTATGCAATAAAACATTACAAAGCATATTATGGAATCTTACACTGAGATGAAAATTGCTGTTTACAAGCTGAGGACTAGGTTTATGTTGAACATAAAACAACAAACTTGTAACAATGTACAATATGGTAAAGGTTTGTGTTTTTATTTTTCCATTATACAGGTGTGCAAGGGTAGCTTCAGAGAAAAATTAAACATCTCATACCTTTGTTACCATTACATGAACAAATCAGCTCTTATTCAGATTCCCACTGTCTTACACCTCATCATATCATACTGTACTTCACTTTGGTAAACTCAGGATATTTTCATCCACAATATCCCTCCTTTTGGTCTCTGCATTCACCATGCTGCCTTGTCCCACTTTTCTGGTTCTATTAGACCAAACATAACCTGATTACCTTTTATTACCCTGGCTTCCTCATTTATCCTATTATGCCTTTTCACTCATCAGTGCTGCTTTCTATATGCCCATCATGACAATCTCTATTACAGACAGCTGAATTTTCTGGCAAGCACCTCCATACTTCGGCTCACACATGACAATGGTAAACCGACACATTTTAAATGCTAATAATAGCACTAGTGAAAATTAATAACATTACAAATACTATTTATGTTGTTTGTTGTTAAACATATTGCTAAAAAGTTGTGAGCAATAAGCTATCATCAGTTTTGCCTTAATCCATGGAATTAATAATTAATAATTTTTAATAGTATTAACATTGTTTTATTTACCTAAATAATCGTTTGCAGAGATGTTGGAATGCTGTGTGTAGTGGAAAGATCTAGTATATGAAAATACGATATTGTCAGGTACTGGGCTCAGAAGCACCACAGGTAATGCTGTGCAAAGCCAATTTGACATGGTAGAGTTTGTGAGTTTGGGACTTGTTTAATTGTGCCTAAATAATTTCTGGACCTCAGCTGGTTCTAGAGAAAATATAGCTGCTTTAAAACAGTGCTACAAATTTGCTTGTGTTACCAAGTTCCCTGGATTCAGCCTAGGTTCATTGTATTTAACCACTTACATCATGACAGGATTATTTCTCCAAATTCAATTAGCTGTGAACAGATAATAAAGTGCTGATTCTATATCGACCCTCAGGTTTTAGTGCACTGCAGTTACATAATCTTTTTTTCATTTCTATTTTTTATTATTATTTAATATTTTGAGAATGGCAAATTATATATGGGCCCTTTCACTTATTTTGTACTTGTTTCCTTGTTCAGGGAAATAAACTTAATGTTGGTAAAAAATATCACTAAGTAAATTAAGATATAAGTCAATATTTTTCTATGGAAAAAGACTCATCAGAATACTGTGAATAAAAGAGAGCTAAGCAGGATAAATCCAGCCTAGAGCCATCAAGGCACATTTTTTTCATGCTTGCATCTTTGTTATATGACAGTGGAGATTCTAAAGCAGCCGACTTAGAGCATCTTTGAATAACCACAAGTATTTTAACCAACTACCAAACTGCACCATCTGTCCAATGCATCATGCATAGTGCTCTCCATCAAGATCAGATTTTAACACTGGACACTTAGTTGCTTTTTTTGTCTAGTCTAATTTTTTAAGCTCTTTTTCTTTCTACTTTGTACTAATCAACATTGATCCTCTGGCAGTGGGAATAATCCTACCTACCGTATAATGTTATGATTATAGTCTGTGCTCTGAACTATCAATCAGCTCATCAGGAGCATTATAAGCAATAATAGAGATGTTTAATATGGTTTTTTGAGACTTTCAGATTTCCTGGTATATCTATTTTAGAGAAGATGAGAAATTCTTCTTTAAAGAAGATGAGAACCAGAATAGAAATATTTTGAAATATCTCATTAAAAAAAAAATAAAGTGAAGGAAGATAAAATATGAATAGCTATCACTACTGAGCTTAGAAATGAATTTTAATTGATAATCCTTTTCAATATATCCTCATTTTTAATTAATTAAATAGTTTTATTTAGTTTCATAATGCTCCAAAAGTATTTTCTCACTCTTAGGTTAGTCTGTTCTAGGACAAAAAAAGAAAAAAAAACAACAACATAAAAAGTATCAAATGTTGATACTCTTGTCATCTGGTTTGCTTTTGGATTTGTTTCAACTTGTTTTCATTCACCTATGTCAGTGACTGAACGGAATTAAAGTTTCTTCACTAAGGCATTGGCTGTATAACCTCTATAAAAAGTTACCCATTCTCCATCACATAGTGGTATTTAAATCTTTCTTTCCACTTAATTGTAATTGACCTGTGAGAATGTTCAGATAGATGTTATTGTTAAGACATTTTTTTACCATCACCCAGGTGCTAAGGGATATTTTGGAGGTCAGAAGAAACAAAAACATTCGCTTTATTTCCATTTTAAGGTATGTCCACACTAAGCAAAACCCTTATACTGGTAACATCTTTGACAAAGATATCTCTTGTTCCATTTCAGAGGAAACCTAAAGCTCTCAGGAAAGCCAAAGCACTTTTATATGACATCATTTTTAGGATCAGATTCTTTCCTAAAATAAGTATTTTTAATCAATTAAATTATACTCCTAAACACATACTGCGGATCATTAAGTCCTTACATTATTTTTTAGCTGTTAAACACATTATTAAATAAATTAAATAAATTTTCCCAGAAAATGAGCCTTTTAAACACTGTAACTAAAAGCAATATAAGATCCCAAAAATACCAGTGCATTCATTAGTGTTATTTTAAAATTATTCTTATCAACTGAAATTACACTGTTACATCCAGGAATACAAAAAAATTACACATGTACAGTCAAATACCTTTTCCACCTACATTTAATTATTGATAGAGTCTTCTCTACACACTCACTTTGGAATCTGTGCCAATCCAAACCACATGTATTATGACTGCTGCTGCATTAGTGATGCAGATTTTAAGACGAATTTTTCACAGATTTGAGAAAATTTTTGCTGACTACTTTCTGTTCAGTTAAGGACATATACTTTTTTAAAACAAAGCAAATAATAATAAACTTCTATCCATGAGTTATGGGTCAATAAAAGTGAATGTGATTTAATCATTGGTAATGATATAAAGATTTGCTATTCTAAGAATTTGGGGTCAGATTTTTTGGTTTTTTTGTTGTTTTTGGGGTTTTTGCCAGAGTGAACATTTTGATTAAAAACTAACAACTATAACTGAATGTGTAACACATAGCAGGTTTTTAAAATAAAGATATAAATATAGATGAAAAAGTAACTTTTATGAGCTTGTAAATACTTGTAAATCATCTTACTCCAATTCATTTAACTCTAGATCGGGTTTCAAAAATACAACATGGAAATATCACTCGTCCTAGTCATGACCTAAAAAGCTCAATTATTTTTTCACAAATTTTTGTGCTTTTTTCATTTTGCCAAATGTCTGTTCTGAAGTGAAATGGTATAAGGCGTAGTGATATCTGAGAAATGCTAAGTAGCCAGGGATTTACTAATCCTCTTTTAAGAGTACTGAAAAATGTGGGAAAAGGGAATGAAAATGAAGAAGAGCATTTTTATGTGCATCCAGCACTGCCTCTCTAGATAGAAGTGTGAAGTGATGATTGCTTAAATGGGATGGAAGAAGGTGATGAAAACAGCATGAAATCTGTCTATCATGTGACCAGGGCAAAACACATTATAGAGCTAAAGTAGAAATATAAAATAGAAATAGAACGTCTTGAACAGTAAAGATTTCCCAAAACCTAAAAAGAGTTTGCCAAAAATCTTTGTAGATGGAAAAGGAGACACTAAGGCATATTAAAATTTGATACATTTTCTTTGATACATCATCTCCATACACTCCACGTTTTGAATGAAAAAACTAGTGAGTCTTCCCTAACCTCACAGGTTCCTTTGTGTTTCTTCTCATCAACCTGCTAACTCTTTATCTTTCATTTTCCTCTGGAATTTCATGCTTTACTTTGCAAATTTATCCTTCTTGATGAGTGGGGAAAAAAAAAATAACACCAAAAAACCCAAGCTTAATTTCTCTTATCCAATTCAAAAAATGCAGAGCTAAGGTTAGCTAAGAGCTAAATTTAGCTAGATTAAACAAACTGTTATCGTCAAGAATGATTCATGTGCATGAGGCTGTTTTCCTGACTGTTAGAAATCCATGAGCATTTCTTCCCTGATGCGGTGCAGCTGGCGACCGCTGGGGCCAGTGGCTCCCTAGGGACAGTGGGGCTATGAACAGGGGGGCTTCCCCAGGCTGGGCATGGCCTAGAATGGCAGCCAGGGCTGGTCCTACCACCCCAGCAAGAAGCAGAGGGACCATGTGGAGCAGCTCCAGCCCAAAGCATTCAGCACCTTCCTGAGGAGAGGGTCAGACTTCCCAGGTGAGGAGGCCAGGATCAGACAGAGCATCAAAGTGGTCCAACAGGACAGTGGGAATGGGGACCAGAATGTGACAGGGTCAGGGTTCAGGATGAGGATTCAGGCCAAGAAATGGCTGCAGTCAGCTCTGGCTGAGATCGCAAGTGGTGGCATTACCTTAAATCTGCTCCTGAGCAAAAGAGCTTCCTGAGGACTAAAAGGGAGGAGTAAGGTTATTCTAACTATGTACCACTTACATGGAAAAAATATACATTTACCTAAACACATACTTTCAAGCTGAGAAAAAAAAAAATCAATCACTATTTCTCCTCCTCTTTCAATTCTTAATAAAGGTAACGACTCCTCTCAGTCTACAACTTCCTCATGAGAAGAAGAAGAGGGGCAGACTTTAATCTCTTCTGTGTGATGACAGGACCCAAGGGAATGGCTTGAAGATGTTATCAGGAGAGGTTTAGGTTGAATATTAGAAACAGGCTCTTCACCCAGAGGGTGGTTAGGCACTGGAACAGACTTCCCAGGCAAGTGGTGACAGCAACAAGCCTGACAGATTTCAAGAAGTGTTTGGACAATACTCTCAGGCACATGGCAGAGATAAGAGTTGAATTAGATGATCCTTCTGGAGCCCTTCCAACTCAGCATATTCTGTGATAGAAACTCAGACTATAAAAAACTGCCTATGTCAACTGAGCTATTGTCATGCTTAATATGAATATTACAGCTTACAGTTTACTACAAGGAGCTAATACATCTTTATTTGGATGGATGGATGGATGGATGGATGGATGGATGGATGGATGGATGGATGGATGGATGGATGGATGGACGGACGGACGGATGGACGGACGGATGGATGGACAGATGGATGGACGGATGGACAGACAGACAAATAGATAGATAGATAGATAGATAGATAGATAGATAGATAGATAGATAGATAGATAGATAGATAGATAGATAGATAGATAGATAGATAGATAGATAGACAGACAGACGAATATAAATCACTGAGAAATGTCTTTTGGATTTTTGGTTTTGTGTTGTCCATAAAAGTGCTAGTAAATTAACTTCTACTAATATAAGGAATAGCAGACACTTCTTATTCAGTGGCATAACTGGATAAAGGCATCTTCTATCAAAAGTGCACCATGTAGAAGACTGCCATACTTTGTCAATTACTTTTGAAAAGATATCTTGTGATAAGAGATTTCAATTTCATAGTCACAATATCTTAATAATTCCAAGAGCCTCTTATAAAAGTTTTGAAGGCTGACAAATAACTTCTAAATATAGAGTTCCATCTGTTTGTCCTTTTTGTTCAGCAAAATATTGTTTGTTCTGTTGTTAAGTTGCTAACCAGTTATAGAAATATTATGTGTTTTCTCTATGAAATAATCCAGACAAAGAATTTTCTTAGAGGAGTCAGAAACCTAAGAATTATTCACAAAATTATACATTGAACTTGAAGAGATATTCAAAACAGGAGTGGGTGGCGTAATGGAGAAGGAAAGGATGCTGCCCTATTCTATAATAATTTGAAATCAGAGTATAAATATACATTTTACCTAATTTTCTCACATTAATATTTACTTTTATGTATAAATCTAAGCTGATACCAAAACTCTAAAAAAATCAATCTCCCATATGGGCCATTCATTTAAGAGTTGGGCTTGATGATCCTGGTGGGTCTCTTCTAACTCAAAATATTCTTTGATTGTTTAATTCGCCATTATGCAAATGTGTTTGAACCACACAGATGTTTTAACAAGTGATAAGCAATAAGGTAAACAATAATCATATACCTTAAAGATATATAGGCAGGGAGATTTTGTAAGGATTGTTTTCCTAATACTTTAGTAAGTGTGCAGTCAAATCTATTTAAATGGTAAAACTTGCTTTCAGTACTTTTGGACACTGGTGAAAACAAGAGAGGAGAGGAAAAGTCTTGAAAAGATGGTAAGACAAAAAGGTAGAGTTAACTTTCAGGACAAAATTTTATTACCTGTACGAATAACAAAATTTTTTTCAAATTTTTGCAGCTTTTGCAGCATGTGTTTGAATGAGAGATGTTCTTTCAACCAATTACACAGTAATAGTAACTAGTAGAAAGAATAACTTTTCTAGTTGTATGTACATATGTGTCTGTGTGATTATGATGCAAAATTAGATTCTCTTCATATTTTTCTTTCTCATTGGGTTATACTTGGGTTTTGAATACAAGCACATTGTGTTTTTTTGCAATTATTTTGTGAGACTCAGTATTCTCTTGTGGTGATATTAAAAAATACTGTAAAATTTTAAAAAAAATTGAAAAACTTTGACACAAGCTAGAGTGATAGCTTACAAACTGCAAATCCATCTAGTCCTCTGTTTCTGATGAGAAGGGATCTAGTACTGGTTGTGAGTGTCAGTGAAGTCTGCAAATCTGTGATAACACTGCCAAGATTGCAATCAAAAGAGTTAGTTACTTTCACTAAAAGAAATGATAGAACAGATAAAGGTGTCTTACAATATAGGTGTTACCTGTATTGTAACAACCAATCTGCCTCAGGAAAAAAAAGTTACTTTGGTCAGTATCTGTCAGCATCAAAACAGTAAAACAAAAGTAATAAACTATCTTGCCTATTTCTACCTTTCTCAGATTTTCATGCTGTGGTTTTCTTTTGCAACTTTATATTTCCAAGGTAGTAAACTGCTTCAGTTTCTTATGCTTAGAAACATATTATCTTAGATGTCCTCCATGTAGCTTGTCACAAAGTTATTATTATTATTTACACGTACACCTGATATGCCATGCCTCAGCTCTACATTGAAGATTTACTATCACTTTGCACAATTTTTATTTGTTTTAGGTGGATCTGACCTGTCAAACACTTTGAGATCTAAGAAATACATATAGACAATATTCAACTACCTTAAACTATATTTCATTCTTTGCTATGGTTTTTATAGCATCCATGTTCCTAAAGTACACCTGGATTCTTGCGCATTAATGAACTATCAGCTAAAAAAACAACTGTTCATTGAACAAAAAACAAAAGGAAGATACAATCATTTCAGCTACCCAAGAGGCAAGAGGCAGCCAAAAGTAGATTATTGAGCCAACATGTATGGTTTCTGTGCCGGATATTGCTGCTAATTTCCATGATCTTTATGTCATCTTTATGTCATAGTCCGAAACTAATAAGCCTTACCAGTTCTGAAGAAAAGGGGTGTTGCTTCCATGGAGGCAACATTTCTGTTAAAAGATCAGGGTCAGTCATAACCCAGGAGCTTATAGATCTGTGGCTAAAATACGTGTGAAGGACACACAACATTAAAACAATAACAGTGGTCTAAGTAAGATCAAATATTAAATCAGAAGTGGATTATGACATCTTATGTTCCCTAGTATTTGGCCATGCCTGTAATTTTATCTTTAAAAATAATATAGGTACCTTTGAAATGTCACAGAATCACAAAATCACAGAATTACTAGGTTGGAAGAGACTTCCAAGATCATTGAGTCCAAACCTTGCCCTAACACCTCGACTAGACTATGTCACCAAGTGCCACATCCAGCCTTCTTTTAAACACATCCAGGGATGGTGCCTCCACCACCTCCCCAGGCAGACTATTCCAATACTTTATCATTCTTTCTGTGAAAAAATTCTTTCTAATATCTAACCTGTAGCTTCCTTGGTGCAGCTTGAGACTGTGTCCTCTCGTTCTGTCAGTTGCTGCCTGGTGGAAGAGACCAAGCCCCACCTGAACACAACCTCCTTTCAGGAAGTTGTAGAGAGCGATAAGGTCACCTCTGAGCCTCCTTTTCTCCAGGCTAAACAACTTTAGCTCCCTCAACCATTCCTCATAGGGCTTGTGTTTCAGGCCCCTCACCAGCCTTGTTGCTCTCCTCTGGACACACCCAATCATCTCCACATCCTTCCTAAATTGAGCGGCCCAGAACTGGACACAGTACTCAAGGTGCGGCCTCACCAATGCTGAGTACAGAGGTAGAATAACCTCCCTGCTCCTGCTGGCCATACTAATGCAGGCCAGGATGCCGTTGGCCTTCTTGGCCACCAGGGCACACTGCTGGCTCATGTTGATTTGGCTGTCAGCCAGTATCTCCAGGTCCCTTTCTGCCTGGGCAGTGTTCAGCCACACTGTCCCAGCTTGTAACGTAGCAGGGGATTTTTGTGGCCAAAATACATGACTCAGCACTTAGACTTATTAAATTTCATCTTATTGGATACTGCCCAGCTATCCAACCAATCCAGGTCTCTCTGAAGAGCCCTCCTTCCTTCCAATAGATC
>VXBA01003443.1:125127-202489 GCA_013399895.1 Serilophus lunatus | reverse complement strand
GGAGTCACATTGGCCAGCTTCCAGTCTTCCAGAATCTCACCAGAGAGACACGACTGGTGGTAAATGATGGAGAGCAGTTTTGCAAGCTCATCTGCCAGCTCCCTCATCACCCTGGGATGGATTCCATCTGGTCCCATTGATTTATGAATATTCAAGTATCTCAGCAGTTCTCTGACTGCCTCTTCTTGGATAAGAAGAGGACCATTCTTCTCCCTGACACCAACTAACAACCCTGGAGTACAGTTGTCCTGGGGACAATCTGTCTTCTCACTAAAGACTGAGGCAAAGAAGGCATTAAGCACTTTCACCTTCTCCTCATCTTTAGTTACTAGGTTTCCTGCCTCATCCAATAAGGGACAAAGGTTGATCTTACCCTTCCTTTTACCATTAATATATTAGTAAAAACTTTTTTTATTATTCTTGACAGAAGTTGCCAATTTAAGTTCAAACTGAGCTTTGGCCTCCCTAATTTTTTTTCTACATCCCCCCTTAAACACTTCCTGACACTTCTTCAAAAGATGATATATCTTATTTCTAAGTTCCTTCAAAATCTCGTTGTTCGTCCAGGCTGGACATTTACCTCATCAACAAGTTTTGGAATAGACTGCCTGGGCAGGTGGTGGAGTCACCATCCCTGGATGTGTTTAAAAAAAGGTTGGACGTGGCACTTGGTGACATAGTCTAGTCTAGTTGAGGTTTTAGGGCAAGGGTTGGACTCAATAATCTTGGAGATCTCTTCGAACCTAGTGATTCTGTGAACTCATCTTTCGGTACACAGGGACAGTCTGTTCCTGTGCCCTCAAGATCTCTGTTTTGAAGCATGCCCATCTCTCCTGAACTTCTTTGTTTTCAAAGGCTGTTTCCCAAGGAACTCTCTGAATAAGTCTCTTAAACATGCCAAAGTCTGCTCTCGGGAAGTCCAATGTAAAGGTCTTATTGATATTCCTCCTGATTTCACCAATTGTGGAGAATTCTATGATTTCACAATCACTGTGCCCCAAGCGGCCTCCAACCTCCACATCACGCACCAGTCCATCTCTATTAGCAAACTACAGGTCTGATATAGACTCTCCCCTGGTGGGCTCATCCACCAGTTGCAACAAAAAGTTATCCTCCACACACTCTAAAAACTTTCTGGATGGCCTTTTTTTTGCTGTATGAAGTTCCCAGCATATGTCTGGTAGGTTGAAGTCACCTACAAGAACAAGGGCTGATGATTCTTAAAACTTCTCCAGTTGCTTATAGAATAAGTTGCCCACTTCTTCCTGGTTGGGTGGACGATAGCAGACCCCCAGTAGGATGTCAGCCATGTTGGTCTTCCCCTTAATTCTCACCCATAAGCATTCAACTTCATCGCCATTAGCTTCAATACCTATGACATCCAAAACCTCCCCAATATAAAGGGCCACCCTTCCACCTCTTCTCCCTTTTTTGTCTCTTCTGAAAAGCTTGTAGCCATCCAGTGCAGTGCTCCAGCTATTTGACTCATCCCACCACATTTCTGTGATGGCGATTACATCATAGCTTTTAGTTGTACCATGGTCTCCAGGTCCTCTAGATTGTTACCCATGCTGCACGTGTTAGTGTACATGCACCTCAGTTGGGCTACTGATTTCACCTCTAATTTAGTCTTGCCACCCTTGGGCCTGTTTCCAGACAGCCCTGCTGGCTTCACTTTCAATTTAAGTTTACCACCTTCAACATCCCACTGTGGGTGCAAGGTCCCATCCTATTCCCCCTTCAGACCTAGTTTAAAGCCCTCTCAATGAGCCCCACCAATTCATGGCTTAAATACCTTTTGCCCATTTTAGACAAATATAGTCCACTAGCATCAAGCAAGCCAGGTGTGGACAAGGTCTCCCCATGTCTTGGCTTGACATAGATGGAAGTAAGAATTTTTCCACTTCTATTTACAGATATTTGTGAAGCAGGAAAATTGATCTTATGCAGGTTTAGTGCTACATTCTGCCAAAACAATTGCATGAAATCTCCAAATGGTACGGTGGTAAAAATAAAGTATGGTAATAACAGCAATAATACTAATGATGAATTGTATTATTTTTATGCACAGAAACAGGGCAATCCTTCCTTTCTTTTAACACATTTCCAAATTTAATGATAACTGTAAATGTAAAATCTTCACATATTTACTGCTAATATCCAAGTCTATTCATAAATAACTTCAAAGTCAAATAGACGCTTATTCATAGTTGGGATTGAAAATAAATTTTTAAAAATAATACATCCTCTTTTTGTGTAGCATACAATTTATTAGTTGCTACCTCTTTTTAAAGTTATTAATGGAATAACTACTTACAGCCAGTATTGAATTATAGAGGCTATCTACAAGAGACTAATAGTTTCTCTTTAAATAGACTTCATCCTGATTTCAATCTTTGTTACAGCAATTTCAAAGTAAGTTTTGTTTTGCTTTCAGAGTAATTTTTTTTTTTTTATAAAAAGTTGGCTGCATACTGCATAGTCAATTCAACATTTAAAAATTGAAAAGAAAGTATGGGGGACTACAGGCCACTCAATCTCAGCTTGGTAAACTGTGCTAAGACATGGAAAATAAGGAGATGGTTGGTGACAGTCAAGACGACTTCACTGAGGGCAAGTTGTGCCTCACTTGTGGTGGCCTTCTCTGGAGGCTTTATACTGTTGGTGGACAGGGGAAAGGCAACCCATGTTATCTACCTGTACTTGTGTAAAGCAATTGACACAATTCTGCACAAAGTCCTTGTTTCTAAACTGGAGAGACATGGATTTGATGAATGGATGATTTGGTTAATAAGGAATTGGCTGGATAGTTCCATTCGTAGAGTCATCAGTGTGGTCAGTGGCTTAGAGACAAGTGATGGATGGTGCTCCTCAGGGGGTGGCACTGGGACTAGTGCTGCTTAACATCTTTGACAGAAACATGGACAGTGGGACTGAGTGCACCCTCAGCAAGTTCCCTGACAATATCAAGCTGTGTTGTGTGGTTGACACACTTGGGATAAGGGGCTCCATCCAGAGGGAGCTGGACAGGCTTGAGAGGTGAGCTTATGCAAACTTCATGATGATCAACATGCATGAGGTCCTACACCTGAGACAGGGCAACCCCACGCACAAATGCAGGCTGGGAAGAAAATACATTGAGAGCAGCCCTGACGAAAAGGACTTGTGGTGGCTTATTGACAAGAAGGTTGAGTTGTGGCAAAGTGCACTTGTCCTTTCAACACAAATTTTTCTATGATTCTATAATAATATGAAGAATGATGCTGATGGGAAAAATAAAGTATACTGGAATTCACTTCATTTGATCTTACACATTATTTCTTCTTTCCCTCTTTATCTACATTAAGAATACACTGACGATGCTGATTTAGGAACTTTTCCACACCTTCTCTATCTGCTACCTAACCAATCAGTTACTAGAGGGGATAAAAATTTTATTCTCTGGGATTGATGAGAACAGGAGTAATTTGGTCACTGAAACTCTCCTTTTTTATTCATGCTTTTTCTCTGTCCTTATCTTACTTATTAAGAAGGATTTTGACACAAGAGATAATGAATCCATCCCTGATGCATTATTAATTTTGAATTAGATATTAAGCAACAGTTCTTCTCAAGGAAGAAGAGCATATAATTCGTACTAGTGGATTGCATTAATTCTGATTATGTATATTTTTAAAAATAGATGGCCTGTGTCAGCTCCAGTATTGATATGATAGACTTAGTCACATGTAAATACAGCTCCTATTGCTGAAGAAACCTTTAGGTAATAATCTTGCTCCAGCAATTCCCACCCACTTTTCTGCCTTGTAGCTCTGGATTTCACCAGCCTATCAATTCAATTTAATCTTTTGTTACTAACTTTTGACATCATAAACATTTGATAACAATTACAATCAGTCTAGCAGAGAGCAATTACCAAAGCGGGGTAAAAAATATACAGTTTAAAATATTCTCTCCTCTAACAGCCATTTTTAGCTATAGTTCTTATGCTAATTTTCTAAGTATTTCACTTTTTAAAGTTTTCATTAATTTATTTAACAACAAAAAATGTGACTGCAGTCTGCACAGTCCAACTTAAAGCAAATTACTGGAATTTTATTAGATAAATTTATGACTTTTATGCAGATATGACTGATAAATGGATTGTCTCTTCAAAAAGAAGCAACTTCAAAAGCTAAAAAGAATAACATATGAAAAGAAGGTCATTTCATTTGACTTCTCTCAGCAAAAAAACAACCTGTACTCTTTGCTTTAAGCAATTCATTACAATTACTTCTGAAATACAGAACAACGGTATAAATGCACAGATTACCTTGGTTACTACTCCTCTCCCTGCTTCCCCCACCCTTGGCATTTAAATGATTTAAAAATTTGTTTAAAACCTGCAAAAGAAAAATTTTGCACTTTGATAAGCTGAGAGTATTCTCCTTGAATTCAAAACATGATGGCTAAGATCACCTGAGTACAATTTGTCCCCTTAGTACTATGTGTGGTGATGTGGATGTACACTAGCAATTGTTCGTGTGGACCCTTAGGGTAATGCAGAGGAGACATATGTAACAAGTACTGACATCTCACTTGGATATGTGATACTCAGATGTGCAGAGAATTCTGACCCCTTCTGTAAGTGCTATATCATTTTCATACCTGCTCCCCCCTACCTCCAACCTTTTCCTCATATTTCTCCCATTCAGTTGCAAGTTGCCTTCCCCAGTGCATTTCTTTTGCAGCTCATCAAAGAAAAGACAGTTTTGTCACAAATGAGGTGTATTTCTACTCTTTGAAAAGACCCTCAACTATTTCTCTACTCCTTAATACCAGTGACAGCAATACAAAAATTCCAACTCAATATTTTTAATTCTATTACTGTCAATTGATTACATGTGCATGTCTATTACTTTGTAACCTAAACAATGACACTTCACTTTTTTGGTGTTTTGTTTAAGGGATTTTTCTTTGGGGGAGAAGGGGGTAAGGAGGGCAGAAGTGGTATTTTGTTTGGTTTTAATTTGGTTTTCCATTTGTTTGTTTTGAGATTATAACATTTTTTTTCCCCCCAAAAATGGAAAATTTTGCTCCTAAAGGATATTGATTACATGGGACTTCTGCAGGGCTAGACTCAAGGAGTTAGGATGGGGATTTCAATGCTGTGAAAATGAACTGATTAAGCCCATCATAGTTAATAGAAGATACCTATAAAGCTTAGCTGACTTCTTGTTTCCATATCAAAAAGAAGATCTTTAGAGTTCACTGTTAGCCATTAGTGATTTCCCTCTTTTTACTTATTCTGACTCAGAGTTATGAGACAATATTGAATGAATTACTAAATGTTTTTAATTACGAATTCCTTGTGGAGATAGAAGTAGATACTTTCCCTTACTCTGGTATAACCTGCTTAAATTTCACATCTCCTTATAATTATGTAGGGATACTATAGATCACTAAACTGACTTAATATAGCCCAGATTTAACTGTATGCAAATGGTGGTAGACCACATGATCCCTTTATTTATGTCTGCTTCTAGAATATGTTCAGGTGAAGAAAATGAGAAATTTTTGAAATGTGTACTGAAATAAATTCATTTACCTGCATAATTCTATAGCTAATGTATGCTATGGGTTGTTTTGTTTTTCTTCTCAGAATAAACACAGTGAAGAGAGAAAAAAAATTTGCCCAGAAGAAAGATTTAGGATTTTAAGTTTACAGTGTTGTATTACCAGCCCTGAGCTTTTTTCCTATTTTTTAAGTTAGATCAAGGTATACAAGACTGGGGCGACTCACTCTCATAAATTGTCTTCCATTTAAATTTACAGCTAAGGATTTTTTTCTCACAAACTTACTGGTTTTGATCAAATAACTTTTACAGTTGATGAGCTAAAATGTACAAATTGCTTGCAGCTATGGTATTGTTTTCAGTGTCACAATAAAACACAATAAAATTATAATTCAAGACTGACTGTAAATAGTTATTCCATTAATAACTTTAAAAAGAGGTTGCAACTAATAAATTGTATACTACATAAAAAGAGGATACATTATTTTTTTAAATGCCCACTATGAAGTTCTAAAAAGCCAATAATTCACATTTAGTTTGTTTCATCAATGTTCAAAAAATTCTGTAAAAAACATCAGCTAATATATTGCCCAAACCCATAAGCTAATATATATATATAGTGCAATATATAGATAATATATCAATATAGTACATTAATATATAAACATTAAATTAATAATTATTTATTTAATATATCTAATTGTAATTATTAATTTGTTTATTTAACTATTATATTATTTTTATGCATTATTTATAATATATGTGTTGTGCAACCCATCACGATCCAGATATATACTACATAAAGTAAACCCATTCTATATTTTGTGTATGGTATGGAAAACAGCCACTGATATAGTGACTCCGACTTAAAGAAAAACTATGCAAAAAACTAGCCAAGTGTTGCAAGAATCTCAAAGCACCTTTTCATTTTAAGTACATTTCTGTTTCTTTTGTTACATGCTGAAATTCATTCTGGTCATTCCTCATTACTATTATGGCGTTTTTAATTTCCTGATTTCTGTGACTTCAGCTCTCCACTTGATCCTGACAGTTTCTTTCTGGGGAACACTTTATTCCCTCCTTCGACAGCTGACATTGGCTGAAGTACCTGGTCTCTCACTTTGTGTATTTTTTAGAGTCTTCGGTTAGGACAACCTTGTTTGCATTTACAAAGTCATCCTAAACTCAAGACAGCTTACAATCTAGTAAAAGTGTCTATTCACAGCATCAAGTACAAGTAACTGTTGTTTGCTTTTTTTACTAAAAGATACAGTTGAAGAAATAAAAGTAAGGTAGTATTAAGACAGAACTGTCAGGAGTCCTTCAATTCTTTTGTCCATCAGACTGCATGGACATTTGACACTGTCATGACAGGATTTCTCTCTTTCTGCATTCCTTGTTTTTGAGGTTACATCTTAAGTGAAGACTCTTGCATCTCAGCATCCAAGTTTTACATATATTGCTTTTGAAGTACTTCAGAGGGCCTAGACAGTTTAAATCCTACTATACTTGATTCTTTTTTACTAGAAGATCTATGTAGTGGTTTGTGGGGGATGGGATCTCTGGGGTGTAGTCAAAGGGGGCTTCGGGTCTTGCGGGGGGGGGTCCTTGGCCTTTGGGGAAGGGGAGGGAGTGTAAGAAGAGCCCACTCATCTGTCTGTAAAATTCTGTTTTCCCTTAAGTGATGGCTCCCACTCATGCCCACTCTCCCTGGAGCTGGGGGAGGACGGAGGGGTCTGCTCTGGGCAGGCTGCTCTCCCGCCCCCCCCCTCCCCCCACCGTTCCCTGGGCCCGGGCCCAGGGAGGCTCTCGCTCCTGCCTGCTCTTTCCCTGGGGTGGGGGCAGCAGCAGTGCCTTCTCATCCCGCTGGGCCCCCTGGGAGCACGGGGCTGGAGTGGGGGCGGCAGCAGTGCCTTCTTATTTCCCCCAGGCCCCTGGGAGCACGGGCCAGCGGTGATCGCAGTGGGGGCACCCCGGGGCTGAGGCCGATTCTGGTCTCCGTGGTCGGAGGCTGCGGGTATGCCGCAGGTGTGCTGCCGCTTCGCGGCCACCAGCAAGCAGCCCTGGGACCATCCTGCACCTCGGGGGATGCATGGTCGTCCCTTGGTCCCGGGTGCAGGTGGCAGCCCTGCCGCCAGCTGCGGTCAGGAACCTGAGCGTGGCAGCTGCTTGTAGACAGGTGCCCTGGCACCGTGCTAGCAATGGCCGCACAGAGGGGTGGCGGTCACTCCGGGGCGTCCCCCGAAATGACACGGCCATGAAAACAAAGATGGCTCTCGTGCCCTGGGTACGTGGGTTTCGGTGCCATTGTGCCTAGAATGAAAATGCTGGAAATGAGGCAGGGCTCGGCCCCGCTGACCAATGGAGAGTCAGTTTGGCCGGGAAGAAGGCAGCGAGATTCCCGCAAGAACTGGAGGGCTTAAAAAGCCGAGAACAGCAGCCCTCCCTCTCTCTTTGGCTCCTGGTCCAGGGGAGAAGCACACAGCTCTTCTCCTCCTTGCTCTGAGGCCCCACAGCATGACTCCACTCATTTCTCTCGGCACGGAAGTGATTTCCAGCTTGAAAGCAAGTAACTGCTTCCCAAAGGTGGTGGGAAGGGGTTGCTTTTCACTTCTTTTTGTGTTTTGCAGAGAACCTCGAAGGGCTGGGCAGTGATTCCAGCAGAGGCTGGCTTCTCTCCCCCTCCCCCTCTTTTCTCAGCTAGTCATCTTGCTGGGAGAGCAGTTCCTTTTCTGTTTTTGTCCCTTTTTTTCCTTTTGTGTTTTCTGCGTGTCAGGTGTTTCTCTGTGTAATTTTGGGGTCCCTATGGGTTGTCCCTACTTCCCTGTTTTAAACCCCCTGCAATAAACTGTTCACCTGCTGCTAATTCTGTTCAATCTTCCGTCATCTTTATTGCACGCCCGTAGACGATTAAAAGTGGTTCAAACCACCACAATATAGAATGACCATTACTTTTTACTGAAATATCACAGAATCAGAGAATATGCTGAGTTGGAAAGAACTCACAAGGATCATTGAGTTCAACTCATAGCATGGAAACATCCCCAAGAGTCACACTATGGACCTGAGAGCATTGTTTAAGTATGCATGTCTTAATATTCATTAAGATGGATGTGCCTCCTTTTTTTAATGCTAGATGTCCATTCTTGGACTTGACTGGACAATTTATGACTGTTTAACTCCAGACATGGAATGAGTCTGTCTTTACTGCAGAGGGACCTTGTGAGGCTGGGTAGATGGGCAGAATCCAACAACATAAGATTTAACAGATCCAAGTGCCAAGTCCTGTACTTTGACCACAACAATCCCCCACAGTGCTACAGGCTCAGGACACAGTGGCTGGACAGCAGCCAGGCAGAAAGGGACCTGGGGCTACTGATTGACAGGATGTACATGAACCAGCAGTGTGGAACACAAGCCTTATGAAGAGCTGCTGAGTGAGCTGGGGTTGTTTAGGCTGGAGAAAAAGAGGTTGGGGGAGACCTTATTACTCTCTACAGCTATCTGAAAGAAGGTTGTAGCCAGGTGGGTGTTGGTGTCTTCTCCCAGGAAAGCAGTGACAGTGATGTCACACAGGGGGAGACAGACTCAAGATGTGACAGGGGAAAGTTTAGGCTGGACGTTAGGGAAAAAAAGTCTTCACAGAAAGAGTGATTGGCCATTGGAATGGGCTGCCCAGGAAGGTAGTGGAGTCGCCATGCCTGGGAGTGTTTAAAAAAAGACTGTATGTGGCACTTAGTGCCATGGTTTAGTTGATCAGAAGGTGGTAGGTGATAGGTTTGTCTTGATGATCTCAAAGGTCTTTTCCAACCTAGGTAATTCTATGATTCTGTGGTTCAGATACAATGACACAATCTAGCAATCCTAGCTTTTGCAGCCCTCAGCTGAATAGTTCAGTTATTAGTGTTAGCTTTGACACTCATATGCATTTGTTGTAATATTTTGTTTAGTTGTTCTGGCTGAAAACTAACCACTTTCCTTTATAGGTCATTTTTCAAGCAAGTCAGCTATCTCTCAACTAATCTGCTGCATGTGTAGAAGTACTGGCATAAGGGAGGGACAGATATATTGAATGTGAATGGAACAAATATTAGTGTTGAAGTGAGACCAAGGGAACTCTGATTAGGTTTGGTCAAAGATGTGAGGGAACTTCCTCACCATGCATCTGTCAGTCTGAAGTACTTGCTTTACTGAATCTTGCTTTTGGTATTTTTGGTATTTATTTGTATGTTTGATGAGTGTTTTATAAAAAGCTAAGTAGAATGCATTTTGGTAACTAATAACATGTGATTGTAACTAACACCACTTAAGGTTGAGAATGTGCTTGCTGTGACTGATCATTTACTACCTTTCTTTTAAGGATACCGAATAAAGCACAAAGCAGTTCATCTGTAGAAAGAAATCAAAGCAAAGCACTTGCTTTATAGAGAATTTATTAATTTGGTTACAATCTTTCCTGAGTGCAGAATGAAGAGGAAAAAAAAAATACAAAATCCAAGGACCCAACATAAAATTTACTGACAGTTTGATCTTTTACCAGTTGTGACTAGATATAGATTAGAAATTTATTCAAGAATCTTCACTGGACCATTCAGACAAGATAGACTCATCTCCCAAGATTGTGACATCTGAAGTGTTAGGAGTATTAGGATCTTTTTCTTAGGGTTTTATCTTGCTTGTTTTAATGTATAGGTAAATCTAGTAGGAACAGATGCAATGATTTGTGAGATAATTTGAGGGATAAAAAAGATATGTAGAACCTAAACATTTTAAAGCATACCGAAACTGTTTAGATGTCTGCATAACTGGAAATGACTGATTGTCTCCAAAATTTTGCCAGGATGAAAAAGATATATTCTTAAATGTTTTTAAATTCTATTTCCAAATAAAGACAGAAAATAAAGAATTTAAATTAAATCAAATATTGGGATTTTTTTTGGTAAAGAAAGAATACGTAAAAAGAGGGTATCATAAACAGACTGAAAAAGACAGCAGGTATAGTAGGACTGACCCTGGAAAGAGATACCAGATGAATAGAGGGGCAACAGAGGTCAGGGACCCCTGAGAGAATTCAGATTTTTCTTACAAATTCTGGACACCTTTCTCTCTCTCAACACCCATTTTATCCATATTTAAGTCCTGGAAAAAAAAATCTAAAATATGGATATAAAATTTGTAAATTCCCGTGTTGCTACTGGCTTCCTTTGGGATTCTGAACAAGCCCATCATCTGCAGGCTTCAGCTCATATTCTGCAAAATGGGCATTTTTACATACCACCTCTAATCAGCAGTATCATAGGATATTGTAAGAAGCATAATAAGAAGTATTCCAGAAACTGTAACGAAATTCAGAAATACCAGCAAAGAAATCTGAAATCAAGACTTTACGAACTAACAAATTTGCATCGATGTTTAGCCAGTATGTCATACTGTCTTGCCCCCACATGAACTGTGACTGTTCTCTTTCAGTAAAAATAGTTCAAAGCAAGTTCTAAAATTCTACTCATTACAGAAAAGACAGACAGCCCTCATCTGCAGACTGTGACTGATTCATTTCTATAATCCACTTACACTATTTTTAATAGAATTCCATTTCCTTTATGCCTATTAAAGCCAATAGGGTTTTGTGGGGTTTGTTTTTGTATTGTTTTCCCAGAATGGCACCCTAGAGTCAACAATGCTTGAGAGGTGTGACAGCCACTTACTGTTGAACAGTATCAATGCATGATTTTAGTAATCAGTCATATGTGAAAAATCCATGTAAAAGACAAAGGAAAGTGAATGATTGAAAGAAAAAAAGGAAATAGTATAAACAGATATAGGAGTCATGCTAGAAAAAAAAGCAAGGATTAGCCAGGGAAAAATCTGTTCAGACCGGTTAATTAGAATAAGTGAAGAAGTGGTGATGTCTGACAATAATTTTGTTATGTCTGTCATTCTGGTATCTGAATAGCTAAAGAGAAAATTCTAGGTCAAACCTTCCTGACTCAATAGAAAATTTGACCTGCTATGAAGAATCATCTAATATATCTGTATTTCATTAAAATATGATATCTATTTATCAGGTGGACTAGAAGCCAAGTGGAAAGTTAGAGGTACAATTCAATCAAGCACTGTAATTATGCTGTGTTTAATTGTGTTTAAGCTTGCTCCTAGTGATCATTACAAACCTTAAGTTTACTCTTGGCTCCTCTGATTCATGTTAAGGTTTTTCATGAGTCAGCCTATTAGTATGGAGTTTTTATGTGTATTTTATATTTAGATTTTTTTTTTCTTGTTGTAAGGAAATGGAATAATGTACCTATCCAAATAAATTAAAAGTAGTTTCTCCAGAAAACTTTTCTGGTGCCTATATATTTTGTATTCACAAGTAGAGTACTTGTAAAGAGTAGAATGCTACCTCTCCTAAGATGAAGTCTGTATTTTGTAAAACACAAGATGAAATTCTTTCTTTCAATGAAACACGTATTCATCAATGTAAGGCAAGTATTACAATAGCCAGAACTTTTGGCCCCAAAAGATGAAATAATTCATCCTTCACAAGCACTGATTATAAATAATTACATATATATGTATCAGCAGTACAGTCAATATTAATTTTAACTTATTAATATTAATCCGAACTAGAGAACGAGATCCTGAAGCAGCTCAAAAAATACCTACCACTGAACTATTTACTATCCGGTAATTTATTCTCCCTTTTACTGCCATAACTGACAAATTGTATTTTTAATATAAGTAAGAGATATATGTCTATACAACTTTGCCTAGCTTATACACAACCTCTGTGTATACTGAATTTGGAAAATATAAAAATTGTTGCAAACAGTTAATCAAAGAAGACTATGTCATATTTACTTCCTGGTGTTCGCAACTTCTATTTCTATTATTTTCATAGTTAACTTAAACATCTGTTTATTGCTATGCCATATTGACACTGAGTCGAATCAGTAGGGGGAGATTTAAGACCCGTGAGCCAAAACGGGTTTTATGTTCTGCCACTAAATGTTTAAAACGCCTTAGGGCTTCAGTGTTGTATGTATTGCTCTGCTCAATGAATAGTGGTACAGAGATTTCTACAAATGTGACTTTGTTTCCAAAGGACTTGTAGGGTGTCTGTAATCACCTTGTCCTTTGTAACATTGATTTTTAATATATATGGCTAGGCCAGGATATTTTATAACCCAAAAGAAAATCTCCTGGAAGTACACAGCACAAAGGACTGAAAGTGTACAGTTTATATATCCAGAAATAGAAAATCATTTGTTTAAATAAACTCAAGCTGAGCAGAGTAATTGATGGCTTCTTTACCCCCTGAAGTGTCATGAAATGAGTGTGCCCTTATATAGTAATTAAAAAGTGCCAACAACTATTTTATTGTCTCCAGTGGAATTGTCAAGCATTATTCCAAAAGCAAACCAAAGAGACAAAGCTGCTAAACATCTGCCGTCATAGTATGTAGGCTTGTATTAAAAAAAGACCAACTATCACATCACATATATGCTTTTACTAACACTGAGGATCCTGAGACTCTCCATTCCTTCCAATATCTTAGGTAAAAGGTAGCTTGTTTTTTTTTCTTATACAAAAAATCTGTTCTTACTTTGTTATTCCTCTGTAAAACTACAGGAACAACAACTTTGTGTTATGTAGATGTTTATTTATTAAAAAGGAAAATAACAAACCTTATTTAAATTATGAACCAGAGTAAGGGAAAAAATATGTTAAATACTAAACTTTGGTGATAATTCCCTTCTCTTTTAATTTCTATGAAATATAATTAATATTTTAATTATATATCTGGATTGGAAAATTATTTTATTCTTTAAAAAGATATTTTATTTCCCTGAACTTTTTTCCACGCTGAATTGTTTTGCTTACATTTAGTTTGAACCACAGCAACAATCTAATTATAGCTATGTACTGCTTAGGATTTTGTCACATTTGTTAACCTTAAACCTAGTGGAGTCCAATGGAACATCTTCTCTTACTTATGTAGTCAGTGACCTATTTCAATCAATGATGTTTTCTAATCCTACAGGTGATATTAAAAAAACTCTAACAGCACGAATACAAAAATCTTATTGTCAAAGTTGTAGCTAAACACAGATAAGTACTAAAGAAGTGTTTTCCCACTTCCACTTTAGATATCCTTAGAATTCCAGAATCTCAGCAATAAAGTAATGAGAAATAACTTGGAGCCAAATTCTGAGATCTACTTTGAGAGTCTGTTAAGTAACTCAAGATATACAATACTTCAACTAAAAAGAGAACTAGAGAATGTCAGTGTAAAAACAGGAGATTTTTCTAATGAAAAGCCTATTGATTTTTGCACAGCAGAAAGAAGGATGATTATATCTTAATGTAGTTTAATTAGACTACAACCTTTTTAACTTTTTATAATTATATATATCAAATCATAATTCACCAAGTGTGAGCCAAATTTGTCTTAAACATTCCCTGAAGAAAACTAAGTTCACAAATAATTTGCCTTCACCCCATGCTGCAGCAATTCTGCCACCTGTCCAGTCAGAGACTGAAGATGGGGAATGGGAGGCTGCCCGCCCGACTCCTGAAATAATGTGAAAGTATAGTCATATCTGGTCTCTCCATTCCACACTTGTGCCACTCGTAGGGGAAGGAAGAAATTTCTCCCGTTGTTATGCATCGTTTTGTATCAAAAATACCTTTTGTTAATCAGGAATGACGAACTGAAAAGGAACAATTTTGAAAGCAAGCCTAATTCAGGAATAGAATAGAAGTCTTTTTCACCCCTTAAAAGAACAGAGCAAATACACAGCGTAGCAGCTTTGTTGTCATAGCTGCCTTTCCCATCTCTGCCTAAACTGGTGTATTACAGCTTCCATATAGTCTACTTAGGAAAAAAAATGCCAAAGAGCTAAATTAAACTATGACAACTGTTATTTTGCTAAATGGCTTCCTGAGATCTGAGATTTTTCACCTTCACTTTGTCCTATCTGTGACACTGCTTGCTGCAGCACTATGTCTCACATCTTGTAAATAGTAGTAACATGGCTAGAGTCAGCATGCCATGAGTGTACAGTAGTCTTAGCCCTAGGGTAGCAAAAAATCCCTCTTTGCCTTTTCTTCTGTAATATATCCTAACACCATATACTGTTATATTTCAATTAAAACTTTATTTTCATTTCTAACTGCTACCTTCATTGGTTTTTGTGAAGTTTTCGAGAGTAGCTGAAAAGCCAAACTTTCCGAGTGTTTTCCTTTCTTTTCTACACTATTTTTTCTCTTGCTACTTTTCTGTCTCTCTCTGCATTGTGTTTATTTAAAAAGTGTTAGCTTAATTATCCATGAGTCCTTTTTACTATGTTTACTATTTCTGCATTGAGTTTAAGTGGTAGGACAGGGAGGGAAAGGTCAGTGTGGTATGTGCTGCAGGGAGGCCTCCGCGAGGAGAGGCCAGGGATTGCCCTGTGCTGGACACAGCTGATTCCAGCCAGTTCCAGCCAGCTGCAGCAAATCCAACACAAGGTGAAGCTAAGCCCCTGTACTGGGTTTTCTGTGGCCAGGTTTTGGTAGTGGCAGCGGGTTATAAGGAAAGCTTCTTCAAGAAGCCGGCTCCAGGATGGACCTGATGCTGGCCAAGGCCAGGCCAATCAGAAGTCTCAGGAATGCCTCTGTGATAATGTATTTAAGAAGGAAGAAAACAAAGGTGGTGGTAGATGAAGGTGGCCACCAGAGAAGAGCAGAATAAGAACATGTGAACAACAATGCAAACACCAAGGTCAGTGCAGAAGGAGGGGGAGGAGGAGCTCCAGGCACCAGAGCTGTGGTTCCCCTGCAGCCTGTAGTGAAGACCATGGTGGAGCAGCTGTGCCCCTGGAGCCCATGGAGGACCACAGGAGTGCAAAGTTCCATCTGCAGGCCATGGAGGAGCCCACACTAGAGCAGGTGAATGACCAAAGGAGACTGTGACCCCTTGGGAGGCCCATGGTGGTGTAGGGTCCTGGCAGAGACCTGCAGCCCGTGGGGAGAGGAGCCCACACTGGAGAAGGATTTTTCTGGTAGGACTTGTGGCCTGTGGGGGACCCACACTGGAGCAGCCTGTGCCTGAAAGACTTCATCCTGTGGAGAAGTGATCCATGTGGTGGCAGTGTCTGAAGAATGCCCATGGAATGGACTCATGCCAGAGAAGTTTGTGAAGAACTGTCTCCTGTGGGAGGGACCCCACTGGAAACAGGGGAAGGATTCCTCTCCCTGAGCAGTAGCAGAAATGACTGACCATAACCTTCATCCACTGTCTTGCTGCATTGCTGATGGGGAGGACATAGAACTTGGAAGGACGAGGGCAAAGGTAAAAGATGTCTTTAGGATTTATTTTGCTTTTCATTCTTAAGCCTTTCTTAGTAATAAATTAAATTAATATATCCCCACTTGGAGTCTATTTTGCCTGTGGTGGTGATCAGCAAAGAATCTCCTATGGTCCTTAACTCAAGAAACACTTCATTATATTTTCTCTCTTCTCCACATTTGCAGCAGGGAGTGAGAGACTGGCTTTAGTGGGTCCCCGGCATCCAGCCAGGATCAAACCACTACCCTTCCTCCCCATCTATTTTTCCCCATTTTAGTCTCTGTTTTCTTCTTCGGAGGGAGCTGGTGGCGGCTCCAAACCAAATTCTCAATCCTCCTGCATCGTTTTGCAGGGAGGAGGCAGGAGAGTCAAAAGTGAAGTTCAGCCTGAGAAGAAGGCAAGGAGGGAGAAATATGTTTTAGTTTTTCTTTTTGTGCCTCAACATCCTAGCTTGCTTTTGTTTTTTTTTTTTTAATTGGCAATAAATCAAACTAATCTTCCCATTGTTTAGTCTTTATCTTGACATACAATCTTTTCTATCTTCTTTTTACTCCTCTCTGGTTGAGAAAAAGGAGAGGTAACTGGGTGGGAAACTGGCAGCCTGCAAAGATCAACTCACTGCACACTCTGTTGTGATCCTATATCCAGAAACGCAGAGGGAAGAAAGTATTCAACAGCCTGACACAATTACTTGTGTCTTGGAGTGGCTAAGACAATGCATATTATTCAAGTTCCCAGAAGCAAAGTCATAACAAGAACTAGCATCACTTTGCTAAACTCCTAAAGCAAAGCAAGGAGTCATGCAATCCCAGGTCTGAAATTCACTTGAGCCCTTAGTGTCAGGCTGCAGACTACTTTATTTTGGATCAGCATGAATGAATTGACATAAGGGGCTCACTGGTTTTGCAGAATTGTAGTTTTTGCGTAGTTAGAGAAGTTTCTGCATTTTTTTTTCTGTTACTTAGCTGTTGTCATAATCCTTCAGCTCTAGGGGAAAAAAGTCTCTGTCATATTCAACTTCTGGATTGTAAAATGATGACAGTAGATGTAACACCCCGCCCACCCCCCAATAGGCTCAGAGTATTTAAAGTATATAAAAGATTCTATTAAGCACTTTTGTATTCTTAGAGGTGGGTTAACCTTGCCCAGCTTCTACACACTCACCCAGTCCACTTCCTTAGTAGATTGGGGGAGAAAATAAGATAAAAATTTATGGGCTTGAGAAAGACAGGGGGATGTCTTACCAATTACCATCATGGACTGTGAGGACTTAAAAAATCACAGTTACCTGTCTCAAACACTTTGCCCGCCGTGACAAACTGTGTAAAGAAGCCACTGCTCATCTGAAATCACCAAAGCTTCCCCTTTCCCCTTTAATAAAACTTCTGTGGATTCCTAGAACTTGGACAGTAAGTTAAGAAATGTGATGGGAACTTGAGGTTAGATAGCAGCAGTGTTATTGTCTAAGTGTTATCTTAGGCCTAGGAAGAGGTAAACAAAGCTCGGGGAGAATGTATCACTGACAATCAACAAGGAAAGTCAACAACTGTAGGAAAAGCAATTTAATTTATTACAATAAAAATACACTTGGATAGTGAGAAAAAACATTAAAAACATGCCTTTCCACCATTCCCCTTCTTTTTTCCAAAGTTCAACTTCACTCTTTCATTCCTAATGCCTCTCCCTTTTCTCCCTAGATGGTGCAGGGAGGTGGGGAATGGGAGGTTGCAATCACGAGACTACAGTTCCTCTTTGCCACTTCTTCATTCTTATTCGCTCCTCATATGGGTCCTTTCCATGGTTACAGTCCTTCAGGATCTCTCTTCAGGAGTCCTTCATGAGCTCTCTGTGGGCCATAGTTCCTTCAGTCAATATGCATCTGTTCTAGCGTGGATCTCCCTACAGGCTGCAGTAAAATACCTACTCAGTAATGACTGCTTCCAAAGACTGCAGTGGAATCTCTGCTCTTGGGCCTGGAGCTCCTCCTTCTCCTCCTGTTTGCCATTATTCTCTCCAAACACTCAGTTCATGAGACGTAGACAGACTGGAGTTATTCTGGGGGAGATGATAAAAGGACATTTTCCTCTCCCTGAAGAGAAGGCTCAGAGGAATCTGATCATGATACTTAAAGGGTGGCTACAAGGTGGACAGAGGCTCTCTCTTCACAAAGACTCACATGAAGAATACAAGAGGCAAATTGTTGCAAGCTGCATCAGGAGAGATTTCAACTCAACATAAGAAATAGGTTTTTTACAATTAAATCAATCATTCATTAGAACAGCTTCCCCAGGGCTGCCGTAGTCTCCCCATTGCTGGAGGTTTTAGAGAGGCAACTGAACAGGGTGCTGAATAATCTCATCAAGGCTTTTCTTCCCCCAAAACGGTGGACTAGGTGATCTTTCAAGGTCCCTTCCAACCTGAGATAATCTATGATCTCTAAAATGTCACTGATCATCAGCTGATGGTCAATATTGTTCAAAGTTTCTCACTAAACCCCTCTAATAATTATGTATTTGGATATTTACTGTTCTGGCTCTATCTGGACAACTACAATTTCAACTCAGCAGTTTGTTAGCACAACAACGGGTGAAACATAAGGAACAGCTAAAGTCTGTTAGAACCCATTGCTTTACAGCAGACGATGGGATTCACTAGCAATATTTAGGACCACCCTGTTGCACTTGACTAAGTTCACAGTTTTAATACAGATATTTGTACCAGAAAGAACATTTTTAAGAGTTTCAGCAATGAAGACCCTCAGTTTCTGGGTGGAATGACATAAGAAGGGAGCTAAGGAATCTGCTTTGAATAATTCTCCATGAGAAACCTGACCTTTTCCACCAATTCTAAAGAGATGGGGAGTGGAAGTAATTTATTTATCCCCATCAGAATCAACTGAGACTGGTCTGTTAATTTACAGTTTCCTGATTCAGAAAACTATAAACTTATTATTCTACAATTTGACTAGGATTTGAAGCAAATATTTCAAAAAGTAGCATTTTATTCACCCTCACAGGCAATACTACAGGAATACAGAGAAGATAAGCATTTCATGGATACTATTAAAGAGAAAGTAAAACAAGAACTTTACAGATTCATGTGTAGTGAGGCTGGGGGAGTGGATCAAATTACACTTATTTTAAAAAGTTTTGATAGTGAGTGAACTGGACAAAAAAACCCTATGAAATATGTTAAAACTACAATTTAACCCCAAAACTCAAGTTCTGACTCAAATGAAATCTGATGTCATACTTTTTAAGAGTACTGCATGAGACTCACATTTTAAGAAGCAAATATTGTACTTGAAGGAGAAAACACTAAATTTGTCCTATTCAGTACAAAAGTGAAGACAATTCTTTTTGTTTACCAAAGAGTTTAAATTTCTGCATTTCCTTGACTGGATTTTTTCCCAAGGTTAACTAGAGTTAACAGAGTGCCCCTGTACCCCTAAAAATTAAACAAAATAATAAAATCAACTAGGTGGGAAAAGACCTGTGAGATCAAGTCCAACCTATGACCTAACACCTCCTTGTCTACTAGACCATGGCACTAAGTGCCACATCCAGTCTTCTCTTAAATACCTGCAGGGACAGTGACTCCACCACCTCCTTGGCAGCCCCTTCCAATGCCCAAACATTCTCTCTGTAAAGAACTTCTTCTTAAGGTCTAACCTAAACCTCCCTGGTACAGTTTAAGACTGTGCCCTCTTGTTCTACTGCTGGTTGCCAGGGAGAATGACCCCCACCTGGCTACAACCTCCTTTCAGGCAGTTGTAGAGAGCAAAAATGTCTCCCCTGAGCCTCCTCTTCTCCAGGCTAAACAGCCTTAGCTCCCTCAGCCACTCCTCACAGGGCATGTGCTCCAGCCCCTTCACCATCCTTGTTGTCCTTCTTTGGACACTCTCGAGCACCTCAACATCCTTTCTAAATTGAGGGGCCCAGAGCTGGACACAATACTCACGGTGTGGCCTAACCAGTGCTGAATAAAGAGGAAGAATCACTTCCCTAGTCCCACTGGCCACACTGTTCCTGGTACAGGCCTGGATGCCATTGGCCTTCTTGGCTACCTCAGAACACTGCAGGCTCTTGTTCATCCTACTGTCAAACAGTACCCTCAGGTCCTTTTCTGCCTGGCTGCTCTCTAGATACCCTGTCTCCAGCGTATGTAACGCTGCATGGTATTGTTGTGGCCAAAATATATTGTCTTAGTACATAATGATTTCTAGGTTACAATTAACCTGCTATTACATGCAAAATAGTTGCATACCAAGATCAGTCACATTTCAGAAATACATTTCTACAATGGAACTAACATTCTTTGAACTACAAATTAACAACACGCACAAATCAAAAAGTACATATTATTTTTTTATTTGGAGTATAATTTGAAACACTGCTTGAATTCAAGCTGTAGATGCTGCTTAAAAGTGGTTTTGAAACATGTGAACAGAAAAGTTTGATTTATCTTCACAGTACTATCAGAGGAGAAAACTGAAGCCATCCCTATGACACTTCATTGATAATGATAGGTCTCTCCTCTGATGGTCTTCACTTTATGGTGCATAAGATATGAATCAGTGACAACTCTAAATGAGATTCTCTTCTTCAGATAGAAACTGTGTTGGCCCATTTATCTTCCAGAAGTCTTTGAGGGCTCATATTACTCCATAGTCCATATGCACTAGAGACTGTCTTTGCATACAAATCAGTCAATTTTTCTTCATACAGAACAGAACAAATTTATTTCCAGGTGAAACTCACATTGAAAGATAAAGTGTTTTTTCAGTTTTTTACTTCTTTCTCTCAGTAAAAGGCAAGAAACATCTGAATTTACTCTGGAGTCCATAAAACTTCTCTATGATAAGAAAGGAAAGTTTCATTTCTCATGGCTAAAATACTAATTAAAAACCTGTACATGGATGTTTAGTTTTTTGTGATACTATAGATTTTGTCAACCCAGCTTAATGATGGAAAAGGACAAGCATTACATTTTTTTTGCTCAGGGACAAATGACATGGTTCATTCTATGGAAATGACTGAGTGTTGCTAGTGTCTGACATTATGAACAGTCATATATGAAAATACCTTTCATTATTTTGCTAGTAAAGTATATTAAGGCAAATGGTGAGGTTTCTCAGTGTGTGGACCAGGATTACTATTCAAAAGAACCTTTAATCCTAACTACATCAATAAAAAAACATGAATATTTTAAAAAATGAGATTTTGCTACCCATAATACATTGATAACCCAACATACAAATGGTAAAAGAGCTTCCAGACTGACAGCAGATATAAAGTTCTTAATGTTAATAAATATAAGAATTAAATTATTCTCTGAGCTGTTTTTCTTTCATGGCACAAGGAAAGTTTGTTCTATTGCCTCCAGGAAATAAAGAGTAGAAATTAAGGACATGAATACAAAATGCCGAGGACTACCCATATTACGGTAAAAAGTAAAAATATCTCTTTGAAAGGACTTTTAAGGATTAAAAAATAGGCATTGATGTTAGAATGCCTTTCTTAATGCAAATGGCAGAGGCTGCAGAAACCTGGTAAACATCCAAGTGACTGGAAAGGTACTGATCTTTACATAATCATGTAGACATGTATTTTCTGCCATGTAGATGTTGTCTCCAGCAGCATTTAAGCCCCACAAGAGGATATCCTGCTCTGACTGGAATGTAGCCTATTTAATATCACAAGTATCTGGAGACGACTAGCAAAAAGAAGTAGAGTTGGAAAGATCCACGAGAGATACCTCTCTCATTAAGTGAAAGGGAGGGAAGTGAGTGTGTGCCTGTGTGGTGCTCAGTTGCCCCACAACAACAATCAAATTACCCCATATTACTTTTGAAAGAGTAAGGAACAATTTCATTGTCAAAGCAGAAAATAGCATGTATGAAAAGTGGAAAAAAAAATAAAAAAGGGAAAATGTGGTGCTGTATTGAATCATACTTTGGCCATGGCTGAGAAATAATTCAGTTGATGCATCACTTTAAAAAAGGCAAGCCACAGAATACTTTTTGTAGTGGTTAGTACATTTCAAAATTCTACATCTTAAAAAAGACAATTAAAATACTGTGATGTACCTTATGTTCTATTGATCTAAAACACGCCAAAATTATTGTTAAAGCACAAGAATAATATGGTGGCTGTGTAGAGCTTTTTTATGCAGCTTCACTGATCCTTTTGTCAGTTGAAAAGTTTATTCAAAGATAAGCTTGCTCGCATCTCTGTTCTTTATTATTCAACAACTGTATATATTTGTTTTATTGTTATTTAATGTGAATTTATACTTCTGTATGTATTACTCTATTGAAAATACCAAAAATAAGAACAAATTATCTGATTTATTTCAAGGACTTGAATCAGGTCCATTCTTTGTACTTATTTATACATTTTTTTTTAAATAGTTCTGGAAAAAGATGTGCATTTTTCCATTAATCTCTTTCCATTTCCTGTAGACAATAACAGAGACTTCCCTTATCCAAGTAAATGGAAACAGAGTATCAAATAGAAACATCTGACCCATACATTTATGAAGCATATATTCTCAATAGCTCAGTAAGTTCTTCCATTTTTCAGAGCTCAAAGTTTGTGGTTTAACCATTTGCCAGTTTAATTATCAAAAGGTAAGGACTACTAATGAAGAAAAATTGGTCATACTAATTCAAGTGTACCGAAATGCAGTTTTTACAGAGAATTATTCTGGACCAGATAAAGGCTATTCTTTTAATTGTTGAATTTTTGGTTTATGCATTTTTACACTTAAATATGATAATGAGATCCTTAATAAGATTTGATGTATTGTGGCAAGATAAAAATGTTTGCTAGTATGAAACGGAATTAATTCTGATCTTATTGTAAGAGGGAACGTCAAATTGTATTAGATTTTTGTTTTGCTTCCTTTATTTCAGTAGTTAAGTACTCTGCTTCACTGATTATCAGATTAGTGTGAAAAGAAATATTTCTTTATTAAAAAGAGTGATTTTCCACAAACTCATCATGATTTAAAATATGCTATTTTTTAATAAAATTCTGAAAGAGAAGCAGTTGCATTGAACATTTCATATTTTCTAAAAGAGTAAGCAAAGCACTCATGTAAACATTTTAAAGGCTATATGTTTTAATCTAAAGAAGAAAAAGGAGTTTTAGACTCCTTCTGGACATATCTGGACATATTTAATTTTTTTACTTCATACAATTTTTTTTTAATCTCTAAACCAAAAAATAATTCTCTGTGAATTAAAAAATATATTTAAAAGTATCCAAATTCATTAAAATGGGAGTATAATTTGCATATGCTTTGGATAAACTTCAGGAAAATCCATAATGCACTTTCATATAAAGATACTGGCACACATATATACACTGAGGTAAAATAGTAGACATTTTTATTCATGCAGGTTATTTTCTCATATAGTCACAGTCTTGCCTAGTCATCACAGAACATTCTGGGTTGGAAGAGACCCAGAAGGATGAAGTCCAACTCTTAAGTGAATGGCCCATACAAGGATTGAACCTACAGCCTTGGTATTATTACCACCAGACTCTAACCAACAGAGCTAATCTCAGGGTCATAATCAGAAACAGTACAAAATAAATGGCTTTCTCACAAAGAAAAAAATAAAAAATACTGCACTAGTCCCAAATGTAGAAAAGTCATATCATTGATATGGCTTAGAGAGAATATTTTGGAACAAAGATTTTGCTATGGTTTCACAGATACAAATGTACTTTAATGACAATTCAGATGCTCACAAGGTCTTGCTTACAATGCGAACAGTGCAGTGCAAATTTTCATGGAAGTAGTAGTTACAGCTGAAACAGCAGCTGTATGAGAGTCATATTGTAGATGTCTGTTTATAGATTTTTCTCATTTAGTTATAAAAGTGAAGAGCAAAATTAAGCTTTTACAGCTGTAATGTAAACCAATATGACTGACATATAGATGGGGAGAATAAGCTCAAAGTCATACTATATATTCTGTTCCTATGCAAGGTACTACAAATAGAAATCCCAACACAAGGTAATGTATTTTTTAGCTTCTAATACTATCTTTAGCTAATTTTTAAAATGTTTGTTCTGCAAAGAGTAGCATTAACTTTCCAACATAATGAATTCTGTGTACACGGGTACATGAAGTCGAAAGTGCATCCAGTTCAACATTATTTTCTCCAGCAGTTTTTCTATAGCAACCAAAGTATGATAGCATAGGTGCTGTCATAAAGCCCTGTAAGAATGCTCTTCTACACTAAAGAGATTCTACAGACAGAAGTAATTTATTAAAAGCTACTTTATACTAGTGAAGTTTTCTGAGTTTTCTTGAACACCAGGGACTCTTACTTCAAAATTTCAACTTAGACAACCTTCGTTCATGTTGTAGCTAAAAGGTTGAAATATCAATAGAGGTAGGAAGGTTGCTCATTTGCTTGCTTTTTAAAGGGTGTAAAGTATTAAACAGAATAAACCACAGAATGGAAAAGCAAAAATATGGAACTGCAAAAAATATGGGAGTGATTACAAGTAAACTGTCAGAATATACTTTCTAGATATCAAGAATGGTGCTACTGACCTTTTTTATCTTCTTACCCAAGAAATTAATTATGTCTCCCTAATTTTAGCATTAATGATCATGAGGAAGTGCATAGGATGAATTCAGTCTAATAATCTTACTTATTTTTTTGCTCCAATTCTTTTTTAGCAGAATTATCAAACCTCATGTTTACCATATGACTCAATAATTATTATAATGGGATACGTGAAAAGCTAGACCATCTCTCTAGGTGGATTAATTTAAAATTAATTGTGAAACTGTACCTAAAGGATTTTTCTTCATCTAAAAGTTGCTTACTAGATGAAAACGAATTTGTTGAGGAGTCATACCAGTTGTGGAACTCATTTTAAATGTCATCTTTTCTGAAAGCTTAAATTACATTTTCAACTCAATGCAAATAACAACGGGACACTACTAAAAAGATCTGACACACTCCTAAGTTTTTCTTGGCAGATGAAACTTTTGATAATGACAGAAATGGATCTTCTCCATATACCAAATTAATTAATGTGTATGAGAAGATTGAGTGAAAGAATGAAAGCTATTGTGAAAAACACCAGAAACCAATAGCAATTTGGATTTCAGCAGAGATGGCCTGTAAAATGTATATGTAATAAAAAAACACTAGCCAATGAAGCAGCATCGTTCAGAAAGACAGGCAAAATATCTCTGGGGAATCTGCTAGAACTCATATACTTTGGTTATTGTAATAGAATAAATAAATTTGCCATATTATCTGTTTAAACTGGATCTTAACTCATTCAGTCATAGGATATTTTAATGAAACGTTTCACACTTGTTCCAAGTGTTTCCCAGACTTAGATAAAAGTCTGAGCACAAAAACAGCTGAGTAAATTTTAGCAACATTTTTCCTCATTGGTCTCACATGTTGTGCATTCATTGAACCAACACACTCCAGAAAACACAAAATGTTCTTTGCATAACTGAGTGCAGTATTTTGTTAAAATTTGGTGTTTCCATGGTTCAGAAGTTCTCATTGCATCTGTCAAGTAATTTGTAGGACTAATCTGCAGACAACAGAAGGCCTGCTGAACTATCATCAAAATATGTAATATGTAATTATTTTGGTTAATGATGTTTGATCTCTCCACTGCTTAGAAGCTCAGGATCTACTGAACTGCACACGTATTTAAAAAGCTCATGTTTATTGGCCTCTTAGCTAAAATCACAGGAATGCTGACCTTCTTAGGTAGATATAAATTCACCTAAACCTTCCTATTCTTACTATAGGAAATGTTATTAATATTGCAAAACATTTTTTTAGTTCCAGTTAGATGGGTCTTTTTAATTTCTTGTTTGCTGTGTTGTCATTTAAAGAGAGACTGAGCTATATTCCTTCATTTGGGACAGATGGTAGAGTTTGCTCCTAGCTTTAAATAAGAGGTGATACAGATTCGTATCTCTACACCAGAGAGGCATTTAGTTGGAATGTGCAAGATAACATTAAAATTATTTCTTTTCTATATTAGACAACATAATTCTCTATGAGATGGAGAATGAGATGGGGTGCAGGAAAACCATTACATAATTAACCCAAGTTTGACTTTATTGACTTTGTGACTACTGCCTCAAAATAAAGCCTGTGAGGTTTCAGACACTCAGAGGAAGATAGTATTAGCAAGTTGCTGGGTTTATCTTGAAGATAGGACTACTTGTGAATACTTCTTTGAAATGGTAAGGAGAAAAATCTTGCATGGGCCATAGTTTCACCTGACATCCCTAAGTATCCCACAACCATCCATGTTGGATATTTAAGAAGTTCTTGGGCTTGGTTATGGATGTCTAGTACTATAGTCCAAGTTAAAATTGAAACTGTGTACAACTTAAATTTTAGATCAGATGAAATGCACTGTGAGCAAAAAATGCTTGTGGCAAATGCCTCCCAAACTGTACTAGCTGGTATAGAAGATTGCTAGGAAAACTTTATGACAATATTTGCTGCTGGCTAGGTTTCTCTACATGAAAAAAGCATCTAATATATATTTCTTACACTGATTTCTCCATGCTGCTCTGCAGTTATGACTGTGAAAACAGTGATATTTACACACATAGTTGTTTATATTTCTGTTAGGTAGCCGTGTATTACACTTCAAATTAAATCAATCAATATTTATTGTTATGGAGAGATTAGCATTTCCTGCCCACCCGAGAACAACTTGTTCAATTTCATAGTCTAATTTTTGAAAAAAGTAACTATCAATCAGTAATCATCAAATGGCCTTAATGGGCCAGAAAAAAGAAGTTCACTTAATTAAAACCTCAGTTTTTAACTGTGAGGGTATTAGTTGCTTGTAAAAAGAGTATGAAAGAGAAGAAGCATTCTACTACTGATTAAAGAAGATAAGACATTAGTGTTGTTTGCATCTGAGAGTTATTAGCATACATTTATAAGCATTAGATCTTCTAAATTAACAAAAAATCTTAACAATAGAAAGAGTAATGACATTAATGTCTTTGTTGAATTTTTTGTGTAGATTCTTCCTCAAGAGTACCTAAAATTCTAACTCATTTATACTAAACATCTTGATTTAATAAATGTAAGAACCAGCTATAACAGGGATATTTTAAAAATGAAAATTATCTGAAAAAGCTTTGTTTTTAACTCTTGAAATCTGTACCATTGTCCTGGTTCTTCAACATGCCATATATTATGATATGCTAAGATGGTTATGTAGATCTCTCTATCCTACTAATGGAACACCTCCCACATGAATGAAGCAAATTAAACTTATGATGTTAATTTTACATCAACCTTATTTCATTATTAGACTTTCTTTTTTTGGCATCAATAAAAAAATATTTTGATTTGGGAATGCAATAACAAATTCTCTATAGAGCATGCTTGTCCAGAATTATAGAACTATAAAACTTTATTATATAATTTAACTTTTAAATTTATGATCCTTAGGGGAGGAAAACTTCTTTTAAACTAAGGATACTAAAACTTTTTACATATCATTAATGTTCTTGCAACTGTTTAGAGAGACATACTTAATAATGAAAGATAATTTTTATTACCTTCTTTTACTTTCTTATAACTACCCCAGACATTCACCTCTGTGGCTGACATATTCTTTACTTGATTTCTGCTTGAAGGTAAATTGCTTTAAGATAAGTTTTTGAATAAAATCTGTACAAGTTTTTCTGATGTTATTATATCTGGTTCAGAATGTAATTGCATGGAGTATGAAGCACATATTTTCATTAAATCACAATATAGTGGTCAACAAAAAATATAGATGCTTTTAAAATTTGAACCTCTTTATAAGCCACACTATTAACTGACAATGCTTTTTGGCATGAGGGTTCTTAATTTAAAATTATAAAATATTTACTGTCTCACAACATTTTGACATATCATAAAGTTGCTGCATGTCAGCTTAGAGGCAGTTACTGCCTATGTGCACATTCTTAGTCCATTGTGTGGCTGCAAGTCTGATCTACTGTTGCATGTCTGTTACAGAACAGCATTTCAAGTCTGGTTTGGTTTCTGATGTTCTTATTTGATCTTATATATCATACCTTCTGTTATGCTTTAAAAGTTTAATGTAATAGCTATTGTGTCTGACCATTGATTCAGTTTGGTTTTGATGGTTTCACATGAGACAGCAAGATTTTAATTACACTGTTTCATGTTTATCCTACCCAGTCTGGTTAAGGGACAACTAAGAAAGAGAGGAAAAATTGAGTTCTACTCTTCCTGGCTTTTGATCAGTCTGAAAGCTGATACCTGATACTCGTGCATTCCAGGCTAAAAAGTATGTTTGACATTTCCAGTTCATCCCCAGACTCTGCTAGTTAGAATACAGTAACATAATTTGAAAAATATTCTCAGAAACAGGAAAAATTCTTAGTCATATGTGTACATAACAGGATGTTGTAGGGTAACCAAATTCATTGCTTCAAAGGCTGATTTTTCAAAAAATATGTTTCATAAAGACAGAGAAAATGAAAGACTTGTCAGTATTCTCCCTTTCATACTCTTTTTTTTTTTTTCTGATTAAAGACAATTTCTTCATGCACGGAATCAGCTGAAATTATATTTGAACAGATTTTGCTGGTTCAAAACACATTATTTAGTTAAGGAACACATTATTTAGTTAAGGAATACTTAAGGCATTCTACTTATCAGAAATGGTGTTAAAACAATCTATCTTATTTATCTGGATTTGGTTACACAAGGAAATGGAAGAATAACAAAATAATTTGAAAAAGATAAAGAGAAAAAATCATAGAGTACAAAAATACGTAATTTTACATTAAAAAATTACATTATATTTTATTATTATTTTAAGAGATTACTGACTCAAATCCGTGTTTGTTCACTCTCAGTTTTATCTGAGTAGCCAACACATGTTAAGCCCAGCAGATGACAGTTTAGAAAACTTCTGAACCTTCTGTGTAAAGGAGTAGACAATGCAAAAAGAGATGGAAGTCCTAAATTTAATCTACAAAAACAGAAACTTCATGTCCTTTCTGAGGAATGTAAGTTGTGTGCAAAAAACTGACCCTTTCTTTCCATGATTATACTCTTTCTGAGGATATAGTAAACACTGGCTAGATGACAAGACCTTGCAAATATGCTTATCATTGTGCCTTGTAAAGGAAACTAAAAATCACATGGGGGAAGGTTAAATGATCAATCAGAAAAAAATTATAGGAATCTAAAACAGTGTCATGAGCTGTAAGTTGTTGCTTTATGTATTTGTTCAGATAAACAGATTCAGCACTAACAATTCATTCTGTATAGTATAAATAATTTTAATAATGTGCTATAATTGCTGTTAGGTTAGTAAGATCAGTTCTATCTTTAATTTGTGTCATGTTATTTCTATTAATTTTCAAAATAAGAATTTTTGTTATTAGTGTGCTTCCTTTAGTGTGCTTGTTGAATTGCAAAATTTTAAGTACTATTGCTTTTAACATTTTTGTGATTATTACCTTCGGGGGTAGTATAGACACTATGACATCTCCATGTTATTTGATGTTGTTCTATAACATCCTGGAAACAAAAAGTTTTGAATAGATGAGCTGTATGGGGAAAATTCAGGAACATCTGATTTTCATTCTTATGTTTTTATTCATTTTTTAAGGGTCTTAAAGAAACTACTTTTCTTAAATTCATGTAAAAAAATTGGATCCTTATCACCTCTTTCTCACAGGAGCATTGAAAGCTGTTTCATTCATGCCTTGACAACATATTTAAATAGCAAATTATTTCAGGCCTTGTGATGTCCCAATATTGCAAAATTGATTGGAAACACCAGATTTTTTTAAATTATTCAGCTGATTTATTATGTATGCCCTAAAGGAATGTCCAAAGTTGTCACCTTTGGAAATTTTAAACTTCATTTAAAATTTCAGTTAAAATTATTTAGGAATTTATTACCATTAGTCTGTTATCAATGTTAATGGGAGTTACAATATTAGAATTCTATGATCAAATTAACTGGGAAAAGATTATTTTAAGAGATAGTATTTGTATGATATTAATTTTGCTGTACCTCTACTGTAATAAATTTCAAATACTAAACCCATCACAAGTAAAAATAAAAATTTTTTCTAGGGTTTTTTGCAGAGTGTCCATGAACAAAATATTTTTATTTTGTGCCCATTTTCATACTTCTTTCAGTGCCTTTGTTTTAGAAGCTTCATAGCTGTCCAAATCTAATGCACATATAGACTTAGAAGTCTAGTCCATCAATAGATACAATTCACAGTTTTCTTCCTTTACCTCTTTGGCTCCTCTGCTGAGATGAGGTGAGTCCAGTTTCTCAGATGAAGAGGTCAAGCCTTTTAAGTATTAAGGTATGAGATTCCAGGTCTTTGAAACTCTGAAAGAGACAGCTTGTCTGAAGTGATAGAAGATGATTAATGTTTGACAGTGCTGAAAAGTGTCTCATCATCATCATTTCATACCAGCTAGGTTTTTTTTCCTCTTCTTGCAAGTGTTGAGAGAGTAATGCCCTTGTCTTCCTGTGGACTGAACTGAGGGCATATTTTCTCTTACTGCAGGAGTGGTTACCTGAGTAGCCTGGTGCTTCTTTGGCTGAATTGTTCATTGCTAGAATTTATTGAGCTAACTCCAAAGTACTATACAAAGAATATATTTTAAAATGGTTATTTTGTTTGTTTGTGGAGTTATTTGGTTTTTTTTTCCTTTGGGAAGCTGCTAATTCTTGCATTGTAAATTCTAAGGTTTCTCATTTTCTACAAAGAATTCTTGTATGAAATTTAGATAAAGGCAAGTTGCATAATTAAAATGGAATAGCATTCTGTTCAGGAAAGACTTCGGGAAGAACTACTTGACTTTAAAGCATTGAATTACATAATACCTCCTTGGGATTCTTAATTCTGATATTATTTGCATTTATATTAGAGAAGTGCCTGCTGTTCAACGTAAGCACAAGTTACTGTATATTGTACCTTCTAGAAAAACAGCAAGAAGGAGATTGTATTCAGAGCTTAAAAAGTAAACAGCCAAGACAGACCAGCAGAAGTGAATTTAAAAAAAAAAAAAAGACATTTTATTCCAAGTTTCATTGGCAGAAATGTGGAAGCAAGGTAGAACACATTTTAGATCTTTGGTGGAGTATTTGGGTTAGCGCTTAAAGAACCTTCCTCATTCTGCTTAGGATCTACACCTGAGAATCTTGCCTTGAAGACAAGCAACTGCTTCATTTCACTCAAAAACTGAAAAGGAACAGTCTCTGATTTTGAAACACAGCCATAGAATCTGTTACCAATATTTAAGAACAGATTACATGCAATGTAGTTCTCAGAGAAAGGCATCTCTGTGTGTACATATCTACATATGTTTCTGAGAGAAAGAACAATTAGAACATAAAAAATATACATAAACATGAGGATAGAGTCCTGTACTTTAATCCTTGATAATTAGGAGAGTATATAAATGTTTCTGTTAAGAATGTTGAATGCAAGGGAATGTATTCAACCTTTTCTAACATACCATGCATGAAATGTGCCATCTTCTCTATATTTTAAGCAATATCCATGGTAATTGTTTTATTTTTGTATAGTGTGATGGTTTAAGATCACTGTTTTCAATAGGGGCGCCCTCAACAGTGACGAGAAGACTGAACGGAATTTGAACAACAGGGAAAACAGTTTATTCGTCTGAGACTCAACCAGGGGAAGAAAACAGTTTATGGGAGGCCCAGACTTAACATAAAATTTCACCTGACAATGCAAAAGGGAAAAGGGAAAAAAAAGGGGAATAAACAAGCTGCTTTTCAAAGGCCAGGCAGGCTGGCCAAGGAAAAGCAGGGGGAAGGGAAAGCCGCTCCTTTCCTCTCTCTCTCTCTGGTGGTAGTCACTCCCAGCCCTTGAAGTCTCTGCAAAACACAACACAGTGAAACACACACACACACACACACACCCCAAACCCAGGGACGCTATTTGGGGCGCAGTTTGGGGCACAACTTGCAGTTGTGCTGGCTTGCCTCTGGTGCCGATGGAAGTAGGTGGAGTCAAGCCACGGGGCCTAGAAGTCAGGAGAAGAGGGGCAGTACTGCTGCTCTCCAGCCTACAGGAAGCCAAAGACAGAGAGCTTCCATTTTTCAAGGCTTTTAAGCCCTCCAAGTCCTGCGCGAATCTCGCCATCTTCTTCCTGGCTTCACCTCTTCGGATTGGCCAGCGGTCTGGGCTTCACTCCTCTTTCTGAGGTCTTCGGTTCCAGCAAAATGGAGGTTCCCGCCAAAAACTGGGAGCCTGCCGCTTGCTGGTGCCATGTTTTTTTAGCAGCTGCAGGCTGGCTGCAGCCCAAAAGGGGTCCCCAAGCCCATCGGGGCCTCAGGATCGGCCCAGAGTAGCCGCTGTGCTCACACTGCTGCACGGGGAGGCCACTTCTGGGGCTGCCGGGACCATAGGATCCCTTGCCGGGCCCCTTCATGGTGGCGCAGGGACACTCCTGATGTTGATGCCCCATGGCAGCCGTGAGCACTGGGGCACTGCCGGCAAGGAACAATCAGCAGGCGTCCGTGGCGGGGCACCCTACCCTCGGCAGCCGCCCCCACCGCCGCAAGAGCCCACCACAAGCACCAGGGACCAAAGCCAGCCACTGCCCGGGGGAGGAACAGGGAGCGGTGCTGCGACCATCTCTCCCCAGTGCCATGCCCACTCCCTGGGCAGCAGCAGCACCGATCCAAGCTCTGGCACCACAACTGGCACTTGTAGACAGCCCCCCGGAGCCGCTCCTCTCTTGTCCCTTCCCTGTCACTGCCATCATGAACCAGCAGCCAGCTGGAGTCTGGCTACGCTCCTCTGTGCTGCAAAAACACGGGGAAAGCTGCCAGACCCCGAGCAGCGCCGCGTTCACTGGCTACTGCCACCGCTGCTGCTGCCGATCTTTGTCTCTGCCCGAAGTCCCGGTGAGTCTCTGCTAATAAAATTGTGGAGGGACAGCCAGGGCAACCCCGCCGCCTCTCTCGAGTGAGAGAGAGAGCGGGCACTCCCTCCCCTCCCTTCCAGCTAGCCCCAAAGGGCAAGGAGGGGGGGAAGAGTGAGGGAAGGCTGTAAGGAGACAGCTAGGGTGACCCTCGCTGTGAGCCGGCAGCCGTCCGCTGGGGAAGGGGATCAAGCTGCCCACGCGTGTCTCCGCCAGGCTGCCTGCCTTCATTTCGGTGAGTCCCTGCCTCGGTTCCCCCCTAACCTCGGAGGTTGGTGGGGAAAGGAGCTTGGGATTTTTCTTAAGGGAACAAAAAAAACAGGATTTACAGAACCAGGGAGCCAAGGAAACACCCCCTTTCCTCCCCCCTCCCTCCAACAACCCAGCGCCCACTCCCCCCTCCCTCTCCCAAACCTCCACATATAGAACAATAGATCTGTTTGAATACCAACATGATAGATAAATGTAATTTGATTACATTTCTCAGAATTCAGGTGAAAAAGTCGTTTTCTTCTAGAATTGAGATAGGCTTAAAAATGAGAATACCAATGAACAGTAGATATTTTTATTATGTTGAGAAGTTCAAGTCAGAAACAGGCTCTACATGCTTTCACAAAGTTTTTCATCATTAGTCTTGGGAGTAAACATCTGGATTGAATTTTAGTTGCTTAATCTTAAGTGTCTAGTGACATTTAAGACATTGTTTTTATCTGGGTCATCTACTGTGGTGGGTTAACCTCAGCTGGCAACGAGGTGCCCACCAAGTGCATCTATCACCCCCTTCTCAGCTGGGCAGAGAGAGAAAATAAGATGGAAAACAACTTGTACTTTGAGATAAGGCAATTTACTAAAGTTAAAGTATGTGTACACTTAAGCAAAGAGAAAAAAAGTTTATTCTCAACTTCCCATTAGCAAACATTGTCCAGCCACTTCCTGGGAAGCAGAGCTTCAGCACACATAGCGGTTGCTCCAGTTGCTAAACACCACAAATAACAAATGCTCCCCCTTTCCTCCTCTTTCCCCTACCTTTTATAACTGAGCTGACATCATAAGGTATGTAATATCCCTTTGGTTAATTTGGGTTAGCTAGCCTACCTATGTCCCCTCAGAATCTTGCCCATCTTCAGTCCCAGGATGCAGTTGGGAAATGTTGAGAGACAGTGTCGACGCTGTGTCTGTTCTGCTCAGCAGCAGCCAAAACACTGGTGTGTGATGAACATCATTCTAGCTACCAATGCAGACAGAGCAGAGCTCTCTGAGGGCTGCTACGGTGAAATGGACTTCATCTCAGACAGACTCAATACAGCTACAAAATCTGTGACACAAAAACTGTGAGATGTCTCAGCTAGAGGCTATTTTTCTGGTCTTAGGACATCAAAATTGCCTGATTAACATGGGCATCTAGTGTCTATTTCCATGCCTAATAAATGTGTTGCATCCCTGAAATACTTAGTTTTTTTGATTTTATTCTTTGGCCTGTCCTTAAATCTAAACACAAGTTCTATAACAGAAAGAGTTGAAAATAAGAGATTTACATCATGAAAGCTGCTCAGGGAGTTTAAGGATAAGGTGGGTTTTCAGGAATTTCAATTTTTCTTGTTATGCTGTTGGCTACATGGGTACCAAAAAGCTTTTTTTTAAGGACAGAAAAACTGAATTTGAGAAGGTACAAGTGTCACATTAAAAAAAAGGAAAAAAAAAAAAAAAAAGGAAAAAGTGAATAGGTATATACAAAGCTATTATTTATTGCTATTTTACATATGGCTAAAAGGGAAAAAACTATTGCTCCAACTGATAGTATTATAAATATTTAACAATAAGTGTATTTATACTTGCTTGGAAATATCACTGAAAAGTCCAACTGTGCTTGTGAAACACCATTTCATAAAAACTGATTTTTGCAATTAACATTACTACAAATTGCAAATTAATCAAGAAGACCACTGCATTTGTTAGCACCAGGGGAGGGGGAAAACCAAATAAATCCCCCCTGAAACCCAATTGTTATTATTTTTTTCTACCAAATATTGCTTATTTGGAGTTCCTCCTTAGGTCAGTGGATATTAACCACATGCAACAGAATGTAAAATACTGATATATTTATTTAGGGCCTAAGCAATGAATGTCTTGCTTTCTCAAAAGTGAATTCTCTTTGTATACAGTGGATCTATTGAACACAAAAATATTGAATTGTCTACAGATTGCTTTTATTAGGTCTACAGTAATTAATTAAGCACAGATGTCTCACCAGAAGATGAAATGGAATGCATTCAGGGAAGAGGATAAAGAATAATGAGTTCCTGAAATACAATACATCAAATGGAGAGAATAATGTAAATTAGAATCTAATCATATTATACATTACACAGATGCTTTGGGAAAGTATGTGGACCTTCAAGGCAGGTTGTGCATATAGTATCGAAATCTGTACAATACTGCTATGAGGCTCCATAGCCTCTAAGGAGAGCACTTTCAGCTGATTTGGGCAAATTTTATGTAGTAAGAGCTACAGCGTGTGCAGGTTGGAAGTGCTCAGGATTTTTCACTTTTCCATTAGTTAGAATTTCCTAGCGACTTCAGAGGATGAAGCCATACAAGGTTTTAAAGGAATTTTTGGACACCCATTTCTTCTCATTGTGCCACTTTATTTCTTTGACAGTTGGAAGCCATACAGTAGGACGATGCTAATCAGACTACACCTTTACCACTGACTGCATGATGGGCATGCAGAACAGGCAACCAGCTGTTATTTGCTTAGCTCTTGTCTCCTTTACAATCCAACTTATTGCAGAATTCATAATAGATGCAGAACATAAATATAGAAATTAGTTTTCTCATTTACCTTCAATGAATCATAGCTGAATTTTGAATATTAGACTGACAAATGGTTATTTTTTTATGTCTGAAAAGTCATAAATTCAGCATGCTTCTAGTATCCTTAGGATTAAATGAAGTCTAGTGAAAGATTGTTGGTGAAATGAAGGGGGACAAGGATTCAAAACCAATTATGACTTCCATCAGAGCATATAAGAGTTACAGAGATATTTCTTTATGCCCTATGAACACTGACCTAGAAATGGTGGACACTGCATATGGTATCACTAAGTACTGACTAAGATTCCAATTATATACACTGCAGCTTTATAACACCGATAAGAGTGTTTCTAATAGACTGCTACTAGAAACACAGTGAGTATCTCCAAACAGAACATTAATCATCCTTTTCCATATGTTTGTGTGTTTTGGTATTACTTTGTGAGGGAATCTAACTAATTGCAACATTTTCTGCATATTCATCAGAAATTGTTTGTTAATTCAATTTGTGCTGTAGTTCTAAATAAAGATTCATCTTTCTGCCTGTGAAGTTTCAAATATTGCTTTCTATAGGAATAAAAAGAAACTATATTAAAGGTTTCTATAGCTTTTATAAAATATGAAGCAAAAATATCAATTCATTTGATTATTAGACAATCCTTAGATTATAATTATTTTAATGTTTGGATCGCCTTTTATTTAAGGAAATTCTTATTTATAGGTCTGAACATGTGAATTTCCTTTCACATAGCAGCAGCAGCAATGTCAGGGAAAAGATGAGATTCTACATGAGCAGTATTATTAGTAATTACTGCTCTTACTGGGCCAGTTATCATATCACAGATTAGCTGACTAATCAGTCTTTTAACTATCAGACTTTCTCAGCTAAAGGCATAAAGCATTGAAAACACTGATGTTATTGGCAGTTACTGTTCATAATATGTGTAAGAAGCAGACCAACCATAGTCTTAAAGATAATGAAACTGTTATTGCAAAGAGAATTCAGGGTGACAGTTTTGTGCCTGTTCTTTAGCTCTTCCATTATAAAAATCAGTGATATACGACCTGTAAAACAAAAGGCCATTCTAACAAGTAATAGTGTGATTTAGAAAATAATCAGAATTGGCAATTATTAAAAGTATTTTTCCTGGTTTTATACAAATAAATGTATTAGGTCTTTTGAATTCAATTTTTAATATTTAACCATTAAGAGTAGAAAAAGGTAAAGAATGAACAAGTAAAACTGTCAGTTACTAAAGCTGGACTTTGTCTTTGGATGAGAGAGGAGTGTAAGGAACAAAAAACAAGAATGAGAAGAGAGAAAAATATTAAAAAACAAACCAAAAAAGAGGAAAGGCAATGAGGCAATGAAAGGAGTGAAAGATATACTCTAGTATTTATGAAGGCAGTATACTTAGTCACATGACTTTGAAAGAGGTTATTACGTACACTAAGGACAGAGGTTGTCATACAGATGTTTTTGGTCTCATGGCTTCAATCAGCATGTAATACTGTTGGTGCATGCATGGTGGTGCACCATCTCAGAGCATAACAAACAGTGCTGCTATGACATTAGCTGTTTTATGATCCTAGCCTCCTATGTCTAACAGAGCTTTTGCCCATTATCCCAACAGTTCACACTTTTGCAACTTTATAATAGGGCTGAACTTTTGTATGGAAAAAAATTTCTTTTGGACAAAAAAGAAACTCATTTCTTTCATTTAATTTCTTTATTACAAATCAAGGTGGGACTGTAGAAGATATTTTAATTATATTTCCTCAGAAAATTGTGCAACTACCTGTCCTTATGTTCCTATGAAATGCTCTCATTGTTTTTGTCAAGCAGGTTCAATCACATAGAGGGTAGAGATCTTAAGTAAAGGAAGTTTCTACACTTGTGTAACAAAAGGAAAATGGCTGAAGGAAGGTATTTAAATGGATGATCCTTGGGGAAAGACACTTAAAGGAACGATTTAGGTCCATTCTGAATCAGAGAAATTGGTTTTTATGAACATATTGTCAAAGGTTCAGCATAATCCACATTTTCACAAAAACAACCAAAAAAAATTAAATTACATTATTAGGTTAAAAAAAAAAATAAGAGAAAGATGAGTTAGGTCAACTGTTACAGCTCAAATACAATCTCGTTATTGCTAAGCAAGTTTTTGTGTTCTTTGGTTCCATCTATATGAACCTTTCTTCTTTCTATGTGTATATATACAAGCCCTATGTGTCTTCAGTCTGTACTGTTTCATTATAACATATATGTGTTCGTGTGATGTTCAGATCATCATGTCATTTAATACTTAGAAAGAAGAGTGTGGACACATTCCAGTTTTGAAAGGGCATGGAATAACCAAATCATAGTGTGCAACTCTGTGTCACCTTCTACTATTTTTAACTATGAGAGGGGAAGAAAATAGGAGAGGGAAAAAAACCGCTGAGGACCCACTGGACCCTTTCCCCTTTACTCATACCAATAAGTACATTATCTGCTTTAATATATTAATACATTTAGTATATATTCAGCTTTTATATGCAATGTGCTATAGTTGCTTCTTAGAGACGAGGATGTTGCTGCTCTTGTCTTACATAATCATGGGCAAATGATTACAGAGAATATATGCACAGCTGGATTCTGCCTGCTTCTTCATATAGTAAACAGGGGAAGCTATTTTATTTTCTGTGGGGAAGCAGTGAGGGCAGCAATGCAATGCTGCTTTTATGTGACTACTACAGAAGTAATTATAAATAGCTGCTGAGGGAAATAGAGTGACTCCCTTTCCTGCATTGCTCTTTTGTTCCATTTTGTTAATAGTACCAGTTCACAGTTGTGCTAACACAACCCTAGTTTCAACCCTTCTTACTCAGGTAAGTCACAATTCTCTTAGTGTCCTGACAATCAAAATAGCCTAATTAGCCTTATAATCAAACTCAGCCAAGGAAAAAAAAAAATTGACAATATAGCTAGACAAACCTATAGATAAACTGGTTTGAGATGAAATTGTGTCAGAATTAACAAAATTAATGAGTTAAGATACTCTGGTGTATTTTTGATGCATTCTGTTTTATTACTAACTTTACATTGGTTTTTAAATTTCATTTTAGCAGATGTAATGCTCATTAATTATTTTCATCGAGAATCTCTGAGAGTTTCTGAGAGAAAAAGCAGTTTGTCAGAAATATTATATACCCAAAGGTTGGGACAATTTGTTCATTACAATCATCAATAAATATTGAAATATCACTGTGTTGTAAGATTGAAATTTCATTAACAGAAGCAGTACAATTTAGCATACACAAAAAAATACATCTGGGTCTCATATACCTTGATTTTATGAATTTTACAATGCAATAAATATTGTAGAAAGAAATCCACATTGGCTGAATAGAAACTGAAAAGCTGGTGTACAGGGTTGTCAAAGTTCCCCTTAGAAACCACTCTACTATCAGCTTCTGATTGCTGGATCTGGATAGTGATATCACAGATTACTTGGAAGTAATTGATTACAGATTCCTTTTTAAGTATTTTGCTTAGTACAGCTCTTACCATACTGGCTACTATGACACACTACTGTGATATTGCACACAATCAAGACAGTAGTAGATTGCCAATAAAAGTAACAGAGAGTAATTAGGTCGTATTTTCACTTAAGAAGGACACGGATAACATCTTAGCAATTTTAATTTTTTTAAAATCATTTCACTTACTGTTCTCTGTTCTGTCAAAGCTCCTGTAAGCAGTAGCTGGTAAGAGATTGGTTTTCAGAGTTTTGTTCATTTGGGGCTTTTTGGTCAATTGAATTTAGTCAAATATTTAAATTTTGAATTTTTGAATATTTAAAAAAACCTCAAGAATTGTGTAAGTAAATTCAGCTTTGGCAAATGGTAAATTCGTACTTTTTAAAAAAGAAAGTACTTGAAAAGAAGCTGTTATTGCATCTTACATTTGATGCAGAGGAAGATTTCTTTTTTAATAGCATTATTCCTTTTAGCATATGCTCATTTAGCTGGACTACAGTTTTCTTCAGTGCATTATAAAGCATACGTGGTAATAGAACATGGCAAGATAGCACATTTTTCTTAGTGTTAACTATGAATTGGTGGTAACTTCATGCAGTAAAACTTTATTTTTTAATTTCATCCTAGATAGTGCTATACAAAGAAATGTCTGTGAATGTGTTATTTGCTTCTCATTTCATTCTGCATGATAGATTCTGTTGAGGTCTACCATGTGATGTGTTATAGAAAGAAATGAAAGATATGTCAATAACAGTAGTTTACAACAGAATGGAATGACTGCTAAAGTGAAGAAAAGCAATGTGCAGATTGTAAAGACAATAGAGACAGTAATAGGTACAGGGCTTGGAAACAGATAAAAGTTATACAGTTACAACAGTTTCTTGCTGCAGTGACACATATAAAAATAGGTGTTATGTGGTTCATTGTGTTTAGGAACACAAATTTAGTGAAAGGTAGTCAAAGTTGGCATGTGTTATTACACCCAATCATCAAGTTATTAAGCAAGTAATATTAAATTATATTCACCAAATGCAGTACCTTATTGGTTAGAATCAATGACATCTTTTGAGAAAAGTACTTCAGGAAGGGAAATGAAGCAACTCAACAAGAAATTCTGTGGAGCTAAAGCAGAGGCCACTAATGATGTGGCTAAGGGCTAGTGCAGTGACAGCCAAAATGTAAGAGCCTGGAGGAAAAACATAATAACTTCTCCAATTGGCATTGCAGCCACTGATCTCTCAGATTTCCAAGGAAGAGCTACAAAAGTCTATTTTTTTCACTTGTATGAAAATTCTGTTGTCTTTGATGGGCCTTCCTGATACATGAATGCTTTGAGTGTTGCTACTGTTTATGTTTCACTTAGGAAATTAGAGATTGTTGGGATGACAATATTTAGATAAATCAGTTTCTATCTCTAAAATAAAATTTAACTAGACTTACATTAATTAATAATACACTTATACATGCTTATAACTCTTACATGTTATTTATAATTATTAATACTTATTCCAAAGTGTCAGTCCTTAATTATCACATCCTATATTAGCTGTGATTATGCAACAATATGTAGAATTGGAGGCTGCTGTCCTTTAGAAAATCTTAACTGTAGGGCTAGGCAGGCTTCACAGCTTATTGATATGAGAAAACAGAAATGCAGTAGTTTTGGGGTTTTTTTTCTCTTTCCCAGCTCCTCAGATTTGGTATTTTTCCTTTCATAAGAACATTTCTAGAGACTTGTTAATCCATGGCCTGTCTTCCCTCTAGACTTTGCACTCTGCAGCACTGAGGAAGGATTATTTTCCCAGGCTGTGGTTTGTGTTTTCTCCTGCTGCTCTGCTCTTTTTTAACTCAGCTGCTGTTTCTTTTCTAAAAGCGAAACCTCCGCTCTCAAGGCCGTATGTTCTCAGTGATCAGTAACAGACCATCAGTGAATTTTTATCATTCTGGGACCTCTACTTTCAACCCATGCTCATGTTTTCAAGACATCTGTTGTTATCCAACGATAAAATTGTACGCCACCAGAAGAGGTAGCAGATACCAAACTGGTTCACTCAGTGATCTCTCAGGAGCAATTCATAATAAGTCTATCAGGTCACAGCTAGGGCCTTACAAAAAGGTACAGTTTAGCATAAGCCCTCTGTCATGGAGCAAAGAATGAAAATCTGTTTTTACAGGACCACTGGGTGAAAAAATGCTTAGAGAATTATAATATATTGGCATGTTTAATGTTAAAGTTCAAAACAACTTAGCATTAAAAGCTGCTTAAAGTAATTCTACTTTAACAGATGCAGGTGGCCTCTGCTATAGCTACACATATTTGTACCTTCTAAATGCCTTCCATTTAGCAGTAGCAATGTCTATGAAAGTTACTTAGGAAGCATAGTCGACTTTCTTTGTTAGATATGCTAGAATCAGAAGATCTTTGATTACTTAAACACACACCTGTGATTCAAAATGTCTGTTCTGCAGCCATCCTATCTAGCTTGTTTTGTCCAAGGAATTCCTTGAGCACTTGAAATTATTTGTAGTGCTCATGTCTAGAATTGCACTGATGGAGCACTGAAAGATCTAAGTCCTGCACAAACCACATGAGTGTTTAAACAGTAGTAAGATTGATCTGATCAAGGGCCTGATCCATTAGAAGTGCAAACTTGCTGTTAAATTGGTACAGACCTGTATGAAATCATAGACCTTAGCTATTGCGTATGTATAAGCTCAAATCTATAATTTGTTCTGGAATAAACTCAACAATATAACCTATTTAATACCTTAGTGCATGTGTTTGCTGTGATTTCCATAAATATGAGCAGGAAATATGCCAACTAGTTGTGCTTTAAATACTTTTTTGCTGCCTGCAGTATTCTATGAAATTATGTTATTCACAGGATCTGTTTACATACAGGGTTAAATCATGTGTTCTAGCCACAGTCTGGAGCCACTCATTATAAAAATGATTATCCTATTTCTTATGGAAGAAGCCATTTATTTACATCACAGTGCAGTGAATTCAAACAACTGCTATTTAATAAAAATCTGTCTAGCAAAAGGCTGCATATTATAAAACGAGGCTTTTGCTTCCATTACTAGCTTTAACCATGACTTGAAAGAAAGATGTAATACATTCTTCTCAGATTTATATAAGTATACTAATTTTTGCTATTTATGGGGGGAAAAGAAAAGGGAGAGAAAGGCATCAGCAGAACAGTGGAAAGCGTTCCAGAACCAAATGTCACACAGAAATGCAGTACAATAATGAAAGCACTTTGTAAAGTGTATCACCACAGGAAGAAGGAAATAGCTTTCATGTTTAGAGAATTTATGTATTTCTGCTTGCATCTAGTCTCCAGTAATATATTTCTCCAAAGCCTCAGTTTATATGCCTGATTTTTCATCTGGTGATAAACTATATGCTTTCTCTTTTTTTGACATCTGTAGGAGACCATATAATAGCAACTTGACCAGTTTGCTAAAAAATATGTTCTTTTTCCATGGAGGAGAAGAATGCATTTCTTTTAGCTGTAGTGTACTAATTTCCATTTATTTTCTTCATATACTTTCACAGTTTACTGGTCTTATCTATTAACATTTAAGGCTGAAAAAAGTACACATACAACCTCAAAAATAAAAAGTATCTCACATTTCAGATTCGAAAAAAATTGAGATTTCCCTTATTCTTGAGGCTGTTCTTTCATTGCTATCATTATGTGAAACTGATAAACTGTCAAGAAACTCAAGACATAAAACAACATATTGAATGTTAACATTATAATAATCCTCTTAGTAGTTTATTGAGAAACTGCGGTAATTGTCTGATGTAGAACTGATCTCTTACTCTAGTGCTTTCAAATCTACTAGATGGGGAGTCCATTCAGAGCTTCTGCCTATGGAGGGATCCTGTGATCAGATTTATTCCCCTGCTTTGGGTTATTCTGCAGTATAAACACAATATTTTTCTCCTCTAATGTGAAAATCTGTTTTAAAATTAACATATAATTCTTTAAACTTCTTGTCATCTATACATTAAAAATATTAATATTAAATAGATATATTAAAATAAATATATAATAAATAAATATATAAATATATAAATATTAAATATATTTTAAAAGTTAATTAATCATATTACATTCCATCAGAACTATATAAGCATAGACTTAATTCAATGTACCTATTTCAGTTTTGCACTGGCTAAGGATTTATCTTGGTCTTCCATAATATGCTGCATTCGATATTGTTCAAACACAACATGTGATAATAGGATCATAGAATTATTTATGTTGGAGAACACTTCTAAGACCATCAAGTACAACCATTAACCCTGCACTGCCAAGCTCAATACCAACACATGCCCTTAAGTGCCACACCTACGTGTCTTTTAAATACCTTCAGGGGTGACTCCACCACTTCCATAGGCAGGGCACTCCATTGCTTGACTGCCCTTTCAGTGGACAATTTTTTCCTAATGTCCATTCTAAACATTGCTTTGCACAACTTGAGGGCACTTCCTCTTGCCCTATCAATTGTTATTTCAGAGAAGAGATCAACATCCACCTAGCAGTAGAGAGTGGCAAGGTCTTCCCTCAGTATCATTTTCTCCAGGTTAAACAACCCCTGTTCACTCAGCTGTTTTTCCTAAGACTTGTTCTTCTTTACCAGCTCCATTGCCCTTTTTTGGACATATCCATATGGTAAGTACTTAGAACCAAAAGTTCTTTAAACTTTAACTTTCACTCAAGTGTAATCTGAATAATGTTACGTGGCAGACTATGCTGTTCCAATGTCATACTATCACTGAACAAATCAGCCTTTTCCTGAATAGTATGCCTCTAAATTTCTTGTTCTCTCATAACAGTCATTTATGTTGTATTAAAAGTGAAATACAACAGATTTCTTCCATGAAACAATTCAAATAACTTTCTCCTCCCTCTACTCTCACAATGAACACCATTCTTCTGTATCAACCAGTTTACCTAGTAATAGTGTCAGAAGAAAGAAAATGTACTGTCAGAACTAGGGCAAGAGAAAGGAGGGAGAAGGAGTAGAAGGTAAAATAGCAATAGGGATCAAGACTTCTTTGATAGTAGACGTGCTCAGCAATCCTTGTCACTTCAGCCTTAAAGTGATGCAGCTGTTTGAAAAGGGCTTTTGAAAGGGGGTATAAGAGAGCAACCCACTTACCTGGTTATAAAATTCAATTTTCCTCAAAGCTGTTTTGGGAAGGGGGGTTGCCCCCAGCAGTTCCCCGGGACCGGGGAGATGGGCTGCAGGGGGAGCGGGAGGGGGGCCCTTGCTCCAGCTGCTCTCTTGGAATTCGGGGAGGGAAGCTGAGATTGGGACGGGGCCAGGTGGCAACGGCTTCTCGTTTCCCTGGGGCCGTCTTGAGATAGAGCAAGGACGGGACGATCCTTGCTCCTGCCGTTTCCCCTGGCCGGGCCAGGCTGGGACATTGGAGGCTCCTCGCCCTCCCAGGGGTGTGGGGATGGCAACAGGCTGTGCCCCCCACCTCCGCCGCTCCCAGGAGGCAGGAACAGCCTCTGTTCCTGCCTGCTGTCCCCCCTACCCTGTGAAGTGTGTGGCCCGGGACCGTCCCTCCCCGCGCAGGTCCTCACCCCCCCCCGAGGAGTGCGGGCCAGTGGCACGCACGGCCTCGGGGCAGCGGCGGGCCAGCACGGTGGGTGCAGTCCCTGAGGCTGTTGGGATGCTGCGAGGGCACAGGCGCAGCCCTGGGCCAGCCCTGGCACCGTGTTGGAGCTGGGGCATCTCTAAGGTGCTGCAGCCATGAAAACAAAGATGGCACTTAATGACCCAAACGCATGGGTCTTTGACGAGAAAACATCGGAAGCAAGGTGGGCCTTAGGCCCACTAACCAATGGGGAGAGAGTTTGGCTACAAAGAAGGCAACGAGAGCCACGCAAGAACGAGAAGTCTTAAAAGCTAAGGCACGGACCCGCCCCGCGTTCTTCTTTGGCTGCCGCTGCGAGGACAAGACCACAGCTCCAGTCCCCAGCGCCCGCAGACCCCCCACGGCGGGATTCCACCCATTTCTTTCAGCACAAGAGCCATTTCCATCTTGGCTAGCAAGTAACCAGTGGGGAGGTGGTGGGAGGTGTTGATGGATGGCTATTGGAACGGGGGCACAGGTCTCTTGAGCCGTTGTACAAGCAATCCTCCTGTTAGCATGAGTTAGAAAAGGCTGTTAGCATAAGTAGGCCTCTGCAAGAAAATGCAAGTCGGGCTGATAAGGCAGTGTTAAATTGTTTATGATGACAGAAGAAAGAGCTCATTGGTAAAGAATGTGGAGAAGGACCCTGGAACAAGACACTGCAACTTTGTAGCAAGGAACTGCACCTGTGGCAAAGTCCAGTAAACACTGGAAAGCCCCAGCCTAGTTTAAGAGTTAAACAGTTCAAATGTAACCATTTTAGAGCTTGGCCAATAGCATAGTGCTTGGTAGGCATAATTAACCAGAATGTAATAAAAAGGTTTGGATTGTTGCAATAAACCGAGACTCGTCCTATCAATCACATTGATTGACTCTGGGTTTTCCGTCGCTCATCATTTTCACCTCTTTTTGTGTTTTCAGAGAACTTCAAAGCCAGGCAGTCCCCTCCATCAGAGGGACGGATAGAGGCAGATTTTCCTACCTTTCCCTACTGCTTTTTCAGCTAGTCATCTGGCTAAAAGTGCAGTTCCCTTTGCGTGTTGGGTGTCCCTCTGTGTAATTCTGGGGTCTCCTGTGGGTTATCCCTACTTCCCTAATTTAAATCCCTTGTAATAAACTGTTCACCTGCTGAAAACTCTATTCAGTTTTCCAACACCTTTATTGAACCTGACCCCTGAATGCTAAAAGGTGGATTGAACCACCACAAGTGAATACTGAAAAGTAGTCTATAACTCACTGTGTGTTCTGTAATAAAGAAAAAAAAATATGATTATACTCCCATTTCTTGAATTTTCATTTACAGATGTACATTAAAATAACTCTTAATCCCCTACAAAGTCTGGTATCCAAGACTGGCAGGAATACTATCGAGACCGAAACAGAAAACACTCCTTTGCATATCCTGCTGAAGTGTTATCTGGATATTGAATTACCCACCTGCCACAGTTTTTTGGAGCATCACGCCAAAGGTACAATTTGAAAATTACCCAAGTATTTTTGGTATTTGGGATGTCTCCTTGTAGATTAGGATAAATTTCGTATTAAATATAATGTCTCTGATTACATAGTAATTTTCATTAGTAAAATGCAGAAATATTCTTACTCCTAAATATGCATAAAGTAGATCTAGGTTGAAAAATATTCTCCCCTGCTCTAAGGCAGGGGTCTTCAAACTTTTTTAAACCGGGTGCCAGTTCACAGTCCCTCAGACATTGTCGGGGGATGGACTATAGTTTGGAAAAAAATGAACGAATTCCTATGCACACTGCATATATCTTATTTGTAGTAGTGCACAAAAATACAGGAAAAACAATGCAATATTTAAAATGAAGAACAATTGTAATCAACAAAAACAAATAATATTTCAATGTGAACTATGGGCCTGCTTTTGGCTACTGAGATGGTCAATGTTAGGTTCCATATTTGTCACTGCTAGTTGTAGCGCAGGGAAGCCCAGGGCGAGGTCCGCATTCCGCCTCCCCATCCCGTCCCACTGTGCCGGCCTCACAGATAGCCGTCCGCTGGGACTGCGAAGGGATGGGGTCTGTCCACGTCCAAGAGAAGACCGCAGCCAGGACAGAGGTGGGAGGGGGTGCTGTAAATACCAGCGGGCCGGATTGAGGACCCTGGCGGGCTGTATCTGGCCCACGGGCCGTAGTTTGAGGACCCCTGCTCTAAGGCCTAGGCTATTTTGTAATGAAGAATGACAAAATCGTTCCATTGTACCTACTGTTTTCTTTTCATGTTCAATTTTTTAGATTTGTCTTTGTTTTGTTTTGATGTTTGTTTGCTTGCTTGTTTGTTTTTTTCACATATGTTAATTCTAGGTCATCAAGATTATCAGTTTCATGAAGGACTTTCTTTTTGAGGAGAGACTAAGTAGATTTGATACATGAGGAAGAGTTGGCTGAAAGGAAATATATGAAAAATCATAGGTTGATGGAAAAAACCTATCATTTGTAAAATGCAGAGAATCTAAATTAACTGAACAAGTATTACACTTACTGTATTTTTCTCTGGCAGATGTTTGATGAAAATTGTTGTATTGTTTTCAGTTTATGTTTAGATAAATAATCATGTATGGTTTTCAATTAAAATACCAAAGATAAAATCTGTTTTCTGGATTGCTAGAAAGGCAAAATGCAGCTTTACCAAAAGCAACTAAAAATGAAGAATCAGAAATATATCGAGTCTTTATATTACCCAGATGTGAGATCAGTTTTTCCTCAGTGTCTTGAATATTGTTACTTGAATATCTGAACTGAATGCATTGAAGTTTTTAGTTATTTCTCACTGTCTTAGAGGTAGTTTGGTTGTTTCATGAATGGGTAACTTTTTGTACTTTCACAATGTACTTTCATAGTGTATAGAAACAAAGAGCCTATAGGTAGCCTAAGGTTTGAGTTGGAAGAGACTTCAAAAATCATCTAGTTCTATCCCCCTGCCATGGACAGGAACACTTTCTACTAGAGCAAGTTGCTCAGACCTCCATCCAACCTGTCCTTAAACATTTCCAGGGATGGTGCACTCACTTCTTTGGGCAACTTGTTCCAGTGCTTCACCTGTAAAGTGCCTCACCTATAAAGAATTTTTTCCTCATATCTAATCTAAATCTACCCTTTTTCAGTTTGAACCTATTTTCCTTGTCCTGTCACTACATGCTCTTTTAAAAAGTCACTTTTCTTCTTTCTTGTGGAGTCCCTTCAGGTGCTGGATGCAATTTGATCATTCCTAAGCCTTCTGTTTTCCAGTCTGAATTCCAATTCTCTCACCTTTTCCTCATAGGAGGGGTGCTCCATCATATATGTTTAACATTCTTAAAACATAATTTTACTGCACCAGTTCAAAGTATTTCAGTTGTAAAGCTGTTGAAATATCACATATGATCTCATGAACCTGTGGTTTAGTGATCAATTGGTAAGCTCTTGATTAGCAGCTACTGAGGTTTTTAAAAAACTATCACTTCCTGGAAGCCTTTGACAGGCTTTCCAGGTCCTTGAAGACAAATGAGAATCTCAAACTAATCAAAAGCAATAAATCATTGGGCTTTCTGCTGATTGGGAATCATGTCTTCTATTTTTCAGTTTGGTTGTCAGATAATATCCAATTTAAATATCTAATGTCTCTTAAGGAGGTTTCTATAAAAATTGTTGAAGAAAAAATTGGTGTGCTGAAATTTAGGGTAAGAAATAAGTAAGAGAATTATATTTTATGCTTACACATATCTATGCCCAAATTAGACTAATTTTATTTAGTAGTTAATTAAATTACTGCTACTAATTGAAATGAAAATTATTTATTTTACATTAAAATAGATTCAGGCTTTTATATAGCCAGTATGTAATCTACTAAAGTGAATGCAAGTTAAAGCCCCAGACATAACATAATATTCCAGTACTTAAATATGTATGAAAGATTAGGTGTAGCTTTTAAGGATTTCCTGGTATTACTCAAATTCCAGACAGTGTCTGACTGCTGAGTTTTCCTTGTACAATAAACCTATCATATTGATAGACAAACAAAAAGGTAGTGTGCTACAAAACAGATGTTAATATTTAGCAGAATATATGGATGAGGCATATATGCTTTGCTGTTAATGAATAATGGATTATTAAATTACCATTTTTAAAATGTCTATTATTTTAAATATATTAAAGAAAAGTTTAGATGTAAAAGAAAATCTTTGGAAAGCAGCTGATTAAGGTTTATATAAATAAGCTTTTCTATGAGGAACAAGAACATAAATGATATAGTTATTTTTACATATTGGAACCTATAAAGAGGAGTGAGTTTTCTTAAATTGTTCATTTAGGTCAGATGCTGAATCCTCCATCATATAATACAGTTTAAAATGTATGACCTTCTCCCACTCACCTCGGTCTTAAATAGAGTGATGTGTTCTTCTATGGCTATCTGTGCCTTTCATCTGAAAAAGGTGCAATTCATAGATTAAAAATATTTGTGATACAGAAAAGGCAGATAACTTATTAAAAAAAATAATGAATGTGAAAATAAGTAGGAAAATCAAGTACAGAATATTATAATGTTTTATTTTAACTGTTACATAGACATAATTTAGCTATTACACAATTAGAACCTGAAAGCCTTGTTGTCATCCATGTCCCTATTCTCTTGATCCTTCTTCCCACAGACAATATACCATGAATATCAGGAGAGAAATTTTAAACTTAACTGATCTGTGTTTCCTTCAAAGCCAAAAATCTTCAGAGTCATTTTCATAAATTTTAATCATATTTGAGGATCTGCACCTGACTTTTTCACACCAAGTTGCTATAAAATCTAGGTTTTCACAAGTTAAAATTTTTCTATATCCTCTTCAAAGGATTTAATTTTATGATGTACTTCAATTTATAATTTTGCTTTTCTGAGGTGAAAATATAAGAGATTCCATGGGAAAGAACAAATTGGCACAAATACTTGGGAAAAAAGAAGACCTCTAATTAAGAAATTTCATATAAAATTAGGTAACTATCTAATCATATGAATCTTGTTGGTGCTTACTTTTTTTGTTTTAATTATTATTATTCTAATGATAATTATTATGATTACTGCTTCCAATGGGTAAGTCTGCTAGATTTAATAATCATTATTTGGTCTCTCCTGTCTGTCTTTCTTTCATTATCCTAGACATTTTTGTGTCTGTTCTGTCTCTTGTACCATTTTTTAATCTCAGTAAGGAAAATAGATTTCTCTTCTTTGTCTTGTTACCACCAAATATTTTATATTTTCTTTCAAGTTGTAGCATATTTTTAGGTTGGTTGCCAGGTATGTTGGTGGTTTAAACACGCATGTGATTCTGTTAATGCTTGTTCTATCTATGAGATATTAAACTATCTCCTGCTTTAATTTTATAATTCTGTGTCTACGTTAATTTGGTTATTTTTTAGAGACATGTATAATTTCAGAGGACTCATTCAGGGTTATCATGAAGTTCACAAAATGTTATAGTAATTTTTTTGCCTTTACAGAGAAAGCATTTCTTTCATCTCCAGTTGTTGAGGTAATAGCAGGCAGTACTCACAAAGGACCGTTAAAAAAAAAAAAAGAAAAAAAAAAAGAAAGCTTTTTCCACTGTATAAATAAAAAAGAGTCAGAAGGAAAGATCCAAAATGTCAGATAAATTATACACACTTTAATAAATTTGTTAACCTGCACGTGTTTAGTTTATTGTGTCAAGTAGTTTTCACTGAAAAACGTGTTTATATCTATCTTTTCCTTGTGTTTAAGACATTGTATTTTATTTATCAAACTGTTGTTTTGCCTATTTATGGTTGAACTCCAATTTCATTTTTAATAAAAGTGTCAAAAATAAGGATTAGAAGTGAGCTATCATTTATATATCGAGATCTTCACTCTTTTCCTTCAAACAAAATAGAAGTTCAAAAGTATTTGCATGAATGCATAATAAGTTCCACAATTTCTTAAAAAAAACCAAAAACAAGTATAAAGCATGAAATTGGCAAAAACTTGTATCAGCTAGTGACGAAAAACATTTCTTGAAGAAATACATAAGTTACAAGGCCAATATGAAAATTTATTATTTAAATGAAGATTCACTCCTTCCTTACTTAAGTCAATCTGATTCATAATCCAGAGAAATAAAACAAAAATCCTGCTCAATGAGGTGTTGCAACCAGTAGCTTTAGAATCAGAAGCGAGTTCCATAAATTTTTCTTCATAAACAAATAAAAAAATCAGTACAGCTTTCTGTTAAGCATATATAGTGGGTGACAAAGCAGGAAAGAAAAATGCTTTGTGGTTGTTTTTTCCTTTATTTATTATCCTGAGCATATATTTTAGTGATGGTAGGCACAGAAGGAAGATTTCTAGGATATGATCTGCCTTGCCTGCCATGCTTAACACACACAATTCATCTCCCCAAACCTGTAATCACAAACTGATTACATTGCTGTAACGTTTTCTTCGAGAATACCATTGAAAACTTTAAAAATACAGAGTTACGTTGAAGTCATTACACATTTACTTGGATCAACATTTACAAATGTGAGGATGAAGAAAAAGAAATAAATTAGAACATAAGAGATCTAATGCTTGTTCCATTCTTACAAAACATACAGGAATAGAGAAAACTACTGTGCCTTCGAAGTAATAGATTATTTAAAAACATTAAATTAAATACAATATTAAATATTCAAAAGCAGAAATGGAGAACTTTACCATATGAGAGTATTAAGACAACAAGTTAAAGGTGTCAAGTTTCCTTACAACATGACAGGGGAAAAAAAAGTGTATATACACGATAGACAAAATATTGTAACCTTTCTGGAAGGTTGTCTTTTAGAACAGTAGACAAATTATATGGGAAGGATAAGGTCTTTCTTTTCATCCCAGAACTTGATTACATGCAAGAAAATGTGAAACTGAAGAAGTTTTGACAGATATTATATACAAAGAGCTATCAGATGCAGGTTAACTAGGTGTAGTTGGAGATTATACATCAGTTTCTTATGCATACATTTTCTTCTACCAAGTATGTTAAAAGAAAGTCATAACGCAAATACACACAAAGACAGACAGAGACATAGGCATAGAGAAATGCTGTCCATAATGACCAACTGTTAAAATTTTTCACTTTTCTTCTTTTTTTTTTCTTTAAAATCATGGTCATCAAGTAAATCGCTTAGAATTTTTATTGAGACAACAAAAAAGCAAATACATACTTTATTTTAAAAAGCACAAACAAACCAAACAAATTAAAAAAACCCACTCTCACAGTCACATTCATTCAGTTTTGAGAAAGTATGCTCACTTTTTTAATCCTGAGTGAAGAGTCCTGATAAAAATATTTCTGCCAGAAACAGAAATGAGATAAAATACATGTTCACACTGCTAGTCTGTAACTGTGTGGAAAGTGAAAATCTAAAACACTGATTCTCCTGCTAAGACTGAGAAAAGGCTTTCAAATGTCAGCATGCTACAGTACAAGCTGATGAACTATTATTAGACAAGAAATACCCATGATGCTTAAATGTATGTAATTAATGTTGCTCTCATGCTTTAGTGCTTGTCTATAAATCAGATATATTCAAAGTGATTGAGTTTTATTACAGATAGATATTTTGACACTATGGAAAAGGACACACTGTTCTTTTTTAAATTTATAATTTATGTAAATTCAGTAGAAGTTGAAATATAATTTAAAAAGCAAGCAAGAAAAAACCATTAAGAGACTAAGTCAGAGATGTCTATTTTAAGATAGCATGAATTGTAGGTATAGTTTATTAGAAGGACTTTTAAGCACCTTAGTTATTTTCTACTGTCAGAAGGAGTTCTGGACAAGATGAAATTACAAATGCCGAATCCTGTCTTACTACACCTGAAGTTAATAGCTACAGCTTCAATGTCATAGGTACAGTAACATGTCTGATCTATAAGATTAAAATTGTGATGATGCAAGCCTCTATCTGACAAAAAACACACACACATCCACTTATGGTCATATCTTTACAATTTATGGAAGAAGAAAATAGAGAAAGAATTTTGTCATCTCAGTGCAAATAATAAAGTTCAACTTGTGCAAAAGGACTGTGCAATTACTTTTATATTTCAGTTCTCAAGATGGAGAAAAGAGATCAAATGTTAAGTAGGGAAATGCTGGGAGCACTGCCATGGGCAATATTAACTTACTGAATTAATTTCAGAACTCTTTTTTATCTTTGAATTTCACTTCCTGTACATTTTAATTTTTTTTTACTTTAGAAAATGCTTTAGTTATTAAGAGGTAACTACTTAACGTATATGAAGTGTCCAAATGCTGATAGAAGCTAAGTGTTCCTTGCAAAAACATCACCTCAGTCAGATAGCTTCATAAAAACGCATACTAAACATCCTAACTTTGGGAAGATTATCCAAAACTCAAACTTTTCTGAGCTTTGTTCATTCCATTTCTAATTACGGGATGAAGATTCTACATCATCTGGTTTAGACTAGTTCTGTAGTAAGTTTCATTTCAGTAACACAATGAAAAAGCAGGAAGTGCTGAGTTTAAATTATTTTAAAGCATTTTTTCTAAAGAATAACATAATTAAGCAAATTAAAACAAAAAACTGTTAACCATTTAAATAATTTTCCTATTGGAAATTGTCTGAAATTGAAGTCATAAAAAATACCTGTTTGCAAAGACAGCTGACCATCCTTATAAAGACATAGCAACCATCGAATGTGAAATATATATTAAAGCTCCTGTTCCCTGATATCCCCAGGGGAATCTTGCAGTCTTGCCTGAGATTGGCATATCTTGGTACTGGAGCATATAACTGGAACCTCCTGGAATACTGAGTTCAATTCTTTGTCTCTTTTTATCTCATTCATGCAAACTCTAGTTTAAAACTCTTTAATACTATACTCCCTCTTTCTCCCTTCTATTTCTCTTTAATGGAGATGTTATTTCTTAGTGCTGAGGCCAAAAAGTAAAATTTTGGAGAAGGATGAAAAGACAGTGTGAGGTGCAGTATAATCCATTTGAAGCTGTTCATTCTCAGCAAATGAAGAAGGAAGTCCAATTATGTCTTCATTTTTTTTTTTTTTGAAAGAAAAGACCAATAGGTCGATGACATGAATAAAAAAAGCAAATTTAAAAGGAAATGTAAAACTAAACTATAAAATTATTTAAAATTATTTTGATATTAAAACAGAAAACCCAGAAAACTAAGTAATATCACTTGAAACAACTTCTAATTTTCTTGTTTTATTTTTCTATATGTTACAACGTCCCTATCTATCTGGATCAATTTTAGACCCCCAAAAACTCCATAAAATTTTATTTATTTGATAGATCTAGGACTTTCTTGTTTAAACATGATAGGAGAAACCCCTTAGTTTTCTGAGAAAAATAACACCAAGAAGCAGTAAATTCCATCTGTTCCTTCTAGTTGTAATAGTGTTTAAGATTTTTGAGGAAAAGTTTTTAATGTGTCAGTTTGAAAGATGCCTTGATAATCAAGTAGCTAAGATCATAAAGTATGCATGACCCAAAATCGCACAGTCTTAACTGAAGACCACAGTTATAAACAGTAGTTGTTTATTTACATGTAAAGAAGTAGCTCCTTTTAGACTGTAAAATGGCTTTTATTTAACAATTGCTCATGTAACACAGGTCTGTATTCCTCCAGTCTTAACTTTCTTAATTCCAGAAATTCATCTGATTGTAATATTTTACTTCAAATTCTTTTATCTTTTCTTGCTTTGCTCTCTATTTCTTTAAAGGCGGCTCAATATGCTTCACTGACGTTTCTATTGCAGCAATGTCATTGGCAACTATGTTTAACAAGCCTTTCAAGGAAGTTTTATATTCCAATACGACTTTTCTTTCTCTAGCTGTTACCAGAGCCTGTCTTTAGGTGCCTCAAGTCCAATTATCTAATGCTTAAGAGGAGAGGACTAAATAGTTCTGAGTGTGTGATTACTGAAAAGTACACTTTGTAATCCTTAAGTGTATGTTTGTTTATGGGTGTGCTTTTGTACATGTATCAATTTTTAAAGTATTTGTATTTTTTTTCAAAACATTAAAACAATCTCATTTTAGAAAGCTAAAGATTAATCACAATATAATAATTAAGATTTTAAGTAGAGTACTTGATGACATATCTGGTTTTCAGAGGGTCCTTCATTTGTAGAATGCGATTAAGAAAATGCAAGTAGCTAAAACATAAAACCAGTATTTCAGCTTACCTTTTTAAATAACAAAATACAATAAAGGCAATGACCACTCCACAATTAATGAAAATTGAAATCAATATAATAAAATCACTAAAATAATCTCTTTTCAGTGATTAGAACAGGATATTAGTAATATTAACCAGATATCTAGAAAATTCTTGGAATATGTGCCTCACAAAATTTCAACCACTTTTGCTATAAAATCCAACTAAAGATTTTTCCTGTTGATGATCTTCTCTAACTCAATTAAATATAGTTGCACTTCTCACCACAAAAAGAAAGTTATCTAATGCTCATGTCTTAACTGCAATACCAATTATAAAGATTCACCTGGAGATTTAAACTTTGATTTCAATTTATATACACAACACAGAATCCTTTTGTTGAGTCCAAGTTTAGCAGGTTATTTAAACTGCAAATATAACTAAAACATATGAAAGAGTCTCCAGACTCAAGATTTGCAAAGATAAAAGTCAAGGCACATTGAAACCAAAAAAAATTAGGAATGGTATTTTACTATTGCATTGAAATAGTTATTGAGGAAAAAAGTAGAATATTGAGAGATTTTTGTAAAATCTGTATATATATATATATATAACATATATATATTAGAATTTCAGATTGAATTTTACTGGTAGTGTAAAAATGAGTCTTCCTGTACACAGCTGCCAATTTATTAAAGACTACATAATTTATTAAAGTTTCAATAATCTCACACATGATATGATCCACTGTTAAGCATTTGGTCTCATAGTTTTTCACTGTATCCTGTAAACACAGTTATATTAACTTTTCTTTTTTTTTTTTATTTTTTTAGCTAACCGAATTTTTATTATAGCTAATAATGGGCAGAAAAGTTTGAATAATCCTCTGGAACTAAGTAATACATGTCAGCAGCAGAAGGCTAACTAGCGTTTTTGATTTTGGAATTTCCTGATTTCAAGCAGCTTCATAAACCACTCAAATTAATGCACTCAACAAAAGAGTGATTATTTCCTGGTCATTAGACACATTCTGTTATGTGCCATGAATAAAATATGACTGCCAAATAAATATACATCATGCTTCCTAATATTCACTCACTAATACTTGCAGCAAGTAATAAGGCTGCTTACTAGCTAAAGGATTAAAAGTCTAGTTTAAAGTGAATGGGGAAGTTTTGATTTCATAGATGGATTTTAATGAAAATGCCTTGAGATTTCAGGTTCAAATCAACAGAATATCTCCTAACCTAATCTTTTTGCTATCAATAGTAGGGCAAAGACATAGGGATCCTAAAAGCTTAGACACTTTTAGCCAACAAATGATACTACCTTTTTTAAAAAACTCTATTCATAACCAAGACATCTGTAATTTATACGCTAATATATATATATATATATATATATAAATAAATGGTACTTATGATACCCAAGAAAAGTGTTTTAAGTTGACTTTGAAGAAAAAATATCTAACTGACAGCAAAAATTTGGACTACATGTGAACTCTGCAGCAATGCTCTCCTTCCAATTCCTCATCCAGGTTATCAACACAAATAATTCACAAATTGACTTGTTTGCTCTCACTTGTATAGTATCCAACTCTTCTACTGCTTTATAGGTTACTTTTATAAAGAGATAATATAATGATATTAATAACAATAATATATAATCTCAGTGCTTAAAACATCTTTAGTTTGTGCTTCAGTTAAAATTCACATCTTTTTTAAGGTCCATTAAATGATTTTCTCCCCTATTATGACCTAAAGAAAAATAATTTTGGATCATAAAACAATGCACATATAAGTTTGTGCCATCCTGCAAACTACTGGGGAAAAGTATGTTATTGCAACTTTTTTCTTTTCACAGAGCCCTTAATATTCATTATGTACCCTTTGTCCTTAAGCCTACAGCTGGACTTGGTGTTCTTAAAGGTCTTTTTCAACTTATGTGATTCTATAATTCTATCATTCTACTGAACTTTTATTTTTGTGTTCGAGAGATGTCGTGCTGAGCTAGACCTCTTTCAAGCAGACAATTGTAGGAAATATAAAATCTTCTTCATGTTTTGACTGGCACATTTTCAACCCTATTAAATAATTTATCTGATCTAATAATAGTTTGGATATTCAAGGCTTCTTAGGTGAGTTACAAGAAATTTTAGTGAGAATTGAGTTTGTATTTAATGAGACTAATTTCTGAGAGTAACTCAACTGAAATCACCAAAGCTGTCAGTGAGAAGGTGTTTCTCTGGTATACATATCTGGTCATTCATATTCAGAAGTCTTGATTTACACTGCTAGCATATATCATATTAAAAGGCCTTTTCCTTTTTTAATAAAGTCTTCATAGTACAAAGCCGGGCTAAAGAAAGGTATCCTACCTTTCTCAGGATAGCCAAGCGAGCATACAAGTGTGAAAACAGTGTGCTAAACAAGCAGAATATTATAAAAACATGGAAATACTGCTACTTAGAATCACTGTATCTGGCATGGAACAGCACTGAGCAGGATGAATATGCCATTGATACACTAACTTAGCGAATCTTAGTTTCTATTCTTAACGTACTCATGCTCAGATATACTGTGACTTGAATAGTTGAATCCGAATAATTTTAAGAAACAAAACTACATGTTAAGAGAATAAAATGTGATACCACTAATTGTGATGCAAAAAAAAATCTGGATTTCTGTGCTTATAGAAGCAAAGCCTGTCCTCCTTCTTGGTTTCCTCTAAATTGTCTTGTAGTTATAGAGAGCAGGTGTATTTAATTTTATAATCTAATATTAGAATGAACTAGTAAAACCAGTTTTGTCACTTCTATGCAAGGATGCAGGATGTTGGAGTCTGCCTACCCCTGTGCAATATTCAGAGTTTGATGTACCTTTTTCAGGTCGGTTCACAAAATAAAAATTGTGCAAGGGTACTAAAGTAATTCTAAACTTTCCATAGTATTCTTTTGAAGAAGTGAAATTTAAAAGAGAAATTCAATCATGAAAGCTGGTATAATTCTATATAAACAACAAATATACATGCAATAGTTCCCTTACCATTTTTTATTTTTTATTTTTCTTCTTTTTTATATGTTGCACACGGATTTTCAGTAGCTATACTTGGGGCTCTATAATACTAATGTTGTCCTTAAAAGAAATCACGATTCATACATTTTATAGTTTATTATGTTTCTTGGTTGCAGGAAAAGTGACACAGAAATAGGACTATCAATGTGAAAACACATCCTAACTACTAACTCTGTGCCGTTGGCATTAGCTTTTATTAATAGCAAATATTTCTTTGGAGGTTTTATTTATGGCCTCACTTTATGTCAGCACCTGTGAGTGTGCCCTAATGTATTTTACCTTTATGAAGTGATGCTGCCTGACCCCACTTTTAGATGAATGACATGCTAAGTTTTATCACATTGCAACTGCTTCTTTTAACTTGAACTTGAGTAAATTCTGCCTTTTAGAGGGGAAAAAAAAAAAAAAAAAGAAAAGAAAAAATAAAATGGAATCATCAGTTCTTCAGAATACGATCAATTTTCAAGTAAACAGAGGTTTCCTAAATCCTTCCACATACATGATTAAGCAATCATGTATCTTACCAGTATCTACTCTGCTGTTAGGAAGAAAGAAAATCGGAACTCAGACCTCGGCAACAAAGTTAAATTTGTAATTACTGATTATTGAGTAACATTCACCAAACCCCAATTTTCTTAAAATGTGCTAGGCAATATTTATATTTCAGGGCAATCCTCAATAAACAACACTTGACATTTCAAGTCTATTTAGAGCAAAAATAGGCTAATTGGCTTTGCTTCCACACTTATAATAAAGATGACAACAATACCTTACAACAGTAATGAGAATTTTTGAAAGCATATCTGTTAGCATGTGTGCAGTACTTAATTGCTAAAAAGCATCACAAGAGTGCACAAACAATTATCCTGTTTAAGTTCCTCCATTACATTCACAGACACACATACAGTTCCATATAAATAAGGGAAACAGTTTTAGCTTATTTCTCTCCATTGGAAGTCTCATAATTAGTGAATGTTGAGCAAAAAAAGCAGCAAAAACATTTGAATTGTATGAACATAATTTATACAAAATAGCCAAAATATGGCTTTATTATCATTTATTGACTTGTTTCACAATCTATCTCTACTACCAGCCAGAGAAATTAAAGAAAACAAATGAGGTAAGTAAAGCAACCATACAATATAGTTTCATGAGGTGCTTATGATCTGTCCCAGTTATATTCATCAAAACAAAAATCTTAACGGTTCCAGTGAAGTCACTCTGTAAGAGTTGTTCCTTTTAAGTGCAGACCTATTGCATTTTTTTTGTACTCTATGGCAAGTCAATATTAAATCCTAGGGGAAAACATTTCTTAAAGCGTTTCTCTCCTTCTGTTCACCCCATTTAAACTCATGTTTCAATAAATTCTTTAGTATGTTCCTTTTTAGTCTTTTAGTCTAGTAGTTTAAATTCTTTCTGCGAGTTATTTGAAAATTACTGGGTCATCAGTAGAAACTGGTCAAGCCTCCCACACCATCACCATCTAGATCTACTTTAAAAAATATTTTTTACATTAACACATAAATGTTAGCCTATTTGATATCTCAGTATTTTAAGTTCCCTTGTGAATAAAAGCCAAGGAAGTTATTTTTTTATTATATTTAGATAATTGATGGATGATATTTTTCTATGAGTGCAAGAAAAAGAGATATATCTTACAAAAGTAGGAATCACATATAGTTATTTTGTAAAAGATTTTATAATTTACATTAAAAAACTTTAAAATACTAATAAAATAAAGCAAGGAAAAACAACATTGAAAAAAGTGCTTTTAATGTTTCGATATTTTTTAATTAAAATGCTTAACATCGTTCATAATGATTTATTTGCTGATTTTTCATGTTGCAGTCTGGGGCTATGCAAGAGCTTTTGGACTGGGATTTTTTTTCATAAGATTAAGTGACATAGCTAGTTGTAGACCTCTTATAGCCCATCCTTCCTGTATTTCTCTGTACTGTTTCTTTTTTTTAATCTCAAGAGACATTTGTTGAAAGACAAAAATAATCCTTTGGTGCAGATATTGCAGCCAAGCTGTTCAGTTCCATATATGGGTAGCATTAAACATCAGACTGATGCTTCTCCACCTTGCTTGCCATTCTTCTCATCCCACAAGTAAGTAGTTGCTGTCTACTGAGGCAGAAGTACCCTGAGGCTGAATGTCCTGTACATATTATCTTCAGAAGTGACATGAGAGATTAATTCTTTGTGGTGTGCTTATTTGTCTCAGCATTAACTATTCAGCAAAAGCTGATGGAATCACTACTGGCCTGCTTTACTAAGGAAAAAAGCAATAAGGTTCAAATACCTAATAGTGACAAGCATGCACATGTATGAAGAGCACAATTGCAATTTGTGCTTTATGTACAAAGATATAAAGACTTTTTTTGCCCTACTCCTGAATAGTCCCAGGAAATAAGGAATTAGTGCACATCTAGAACTGAGCTCAAAAATCTTTGAGCAGATCCTTGCTAAGGAAATTCATCAACTATTTATTAGCTATCTGCCTAAGACATGTTTTAGGCAGAGTTGTCATTTATTATACGTCCTTTTTAAGTCCTTTTCTGAATGAAGATAGAATTCCACTAAATTCAACAAAAATCTCTTAAATATTTTTCAATTAAGTACAAGACTTTAATCATATTTATCACTAAAAGATATTTTATTTCTCTACATATGTGTATCTGTTTTAAAAACATTTTAAAATATTTCATATTAAATATAGTGAAAATGCCCTGCAGTCTGTATGAGAATATAAAAATATTTTTAAGGAAAAAAATACACTGTAATCTATACTTCCTCTTCATAGTTTCATATTCTTCATATTTTGTCTCGTGTTAGTGTTCATCACAAACACACTGCCTGTTGATTACAATGCTGTATTCTATGTATGTCTAGTACTTTAATTTTTTTTCTCTCTCCCTAATCAAGTGAAAGACAAAATTAATGAAAATTCATTGGTAACTTCAAGTGTCAAATGCTACATAAAGCTCCAATCTTTACTTGTAGACTACTTTCATATTATTCTGTTTTATGGTGGTTAGGTTTGTGATGTTTTTCTGGTGTTTTGTTTGTTTGTTTGTTTTCCTAATGGCTTTATTTATTTTCTTAAAATATTTTGGGCATTATCGTGTTTCAGAGATTTGAAGGAGTACATGAAAATTCTTTTCCATGTGACTTTCAAGAACTGCTTTAATTTATTATATTATTTCTTTGTTTGCAGTACTAAATCCATGAAGAGGAAAAAAGAGTCAATACTTCAAGACTGAAATCACAAAGGAAACTTAACACCGTTATTTCTTCATTTAGACTTTGTGAACTTTTGTAAACATACTTCTGTAATTGTCCAGTTTTCACAGAATCACAGACTGGATAAGACTGGAGGGAACAACTGAAAGTCACTAGTCCAACCTCCTTGCTCAAGCACATTGGTGTATCAAGGGAGGCACCATTCCTGAGCTTGGAGGAAGTGACCCTTAAACACTGAACTAGTCTTTTGACCCCTCTTCCCTCTAGGATATTCCCATGGGATTCCTCCAAGAAGGTCCCTGAAGAGACCAAAGTTAAGGTTTCCGGAAGTCCAAGTCATTTGACTTTAAATATTTTTATGTTAAAATCAGCTTTCAAAAAAATCTGAATTATCCTATTCATTTTCCCAAGCATATCTGTATTGTCCCATATTCTGGTTTTGGCTGGAGTAGAGCTTATTTTCTTCACAGTGCCTTGTATGAGGCTGTATTTTTGATTCGTGCTAAACAAGGTGTTAATAATATTGAGATGTTTTGTTATTGCTGAGCAGTGCTCACACAGAGCGAAGGCCTTTTCTGCTTTTCATACTGCCATGCTGGCAAGGAAGTTGGAAGTGCATGGGAAGTGCAAGGATAGGTGACCCAAACTGACCAAAGGGATATTCCAGAATATATGACATTATGCTCCGTATATAGAGTGGGGGAAAGAAGGAGCAAGAAGGGGATGCCTGGAGTTATGGCATTTGTCTTCTCAAGTAACCATTATGTATGACGTGGCATTGTATTCCTGGGACTGGCTGAACATCTGCCTGTCCATGAGAAACAGTGAATGAATTCCTTGATTTACATTGTTTGCATGCATGGTTTTTGCTTTTATTGTGGTTTAACCCCAGCCAACAACCAAGCCTCTTGCAGCCACTCACTCACTTGCTCACCAGCCGGATTGGGAAGAGAACTGGAAGAGTAAAAGTTGGAAAACTTGTGGTTTGAGACAAAAACAGTTTAATAGGGAAAGAAAAAGCCAAGAGCACAAACGAATTAAAACTAAGAATTGATTCACTTCTTCCCACGGGCAGGCAGGTGTTCAATCATCTCCAGGACAATAGGGGCCTATCAGGTGTAAGTTACATAAGATGAACGCCATCACTCTAAGCATCCTCTTCCTCCTTCTTCCCCCTAGATTCATATACTGAACATGATGTTCTATGATCTGGAATATTCTCTTTGACCAGTTGGATCATCTTTCCTGGCTGTGCCTTCTCTTAGCGTTTCATGCACCCCCAGCATCCTTGACAGTGTGGCAGTATGGAAAGCAGAAGACCTTAATTCTATGTAAGTACTGCTCACCAATAAAAAAACTCCTCTATATTATCAAGACTGTGTTCAGCACAAATACAAAACACAGCCTCATATGAGCCACTGTGAAGAAAGTTAACTCTACCCCAGTCACAACCAGCATATTAAACTGTTCTTATCTCAACTGATGAGTTTTCCTGCTTTTACCCTTCCAATTTTCTCCACAAACCCATTGACAGGGGAGTGGGCAAGTGGCTGTGTAGTGCTTGATTGCTGGGTGAGGTTTAACCATGACACCCCACACAATGATATCACCAATAGTTGGCAGGTGTTCAGGAGTTTGATCCAGTTCCAGGGCACTCTGTATCGGTCCATAGCAAATAGTGGAGCTCTGTTACCACTCCTAGGGGAATTGATTCCATTTGTACTGGACACCCCACCAGCTGGCCTCCATTCAATGTTTTCAACACTCTTTTGGTCTCATACTCAAAGCATAGCCCCATAAATGTTAATGTGGAGAAACAGACCTTGTTCCCAGCCAAAGCCAGCACAATAGCTAAACAATTTTAATGCGTGTCAAATTTCATCACATAATTTTTTGCTATACTATAATACTAGTACTTTATTTCATCAGAGTCTAATGAGAGATGGTGTAATATATGCTTTAGTAGAAAAGGCTCTTGTGAAAAATGCTAAACATTGATATTTGACCATTGAATAGGAGATGCAGAATTTGTAATCAATATGTAGTGTCTCTTTGTCTGTTACTTGTAAGCATGACTACATATTATTTGTTTCATTTTGAGTTCTGTGCTTTTCTCATGTAGCAATATTTTATTTCAAAATATTTTGTGTCATTTCTTCTTTAGCCATAGAAAAGTATTCTTAAAACAGAGTGGTTAAGATTGTTGATTTCTTCATTGCATTACAACTAGCTTGTTGGCATTAATCAGTAAGTACTATATGATTCATTAGCTTGAAAGGCTTTAAATAATTGATTTGCAGCATGGGAGATTAACATGGAATCTCATTAACCAAGAAAGTTTGCTATAGTTTTCATTTGAATAGAACTTATGCTTTGGAAATTGCTTGATAGGGAAAAAAGCTATAGCTGTGTCAACAGAAACTCAAATAGAAACTCAGAAACTAATATTTGGTAATATTACAAAACTACCATCATATAATGTATCTCTGAATTTAGTTTTGTTTTTATAATTGAACATAGGTCTATCATTATAACAAACCTATGATGCATGCTAGATATATATTGTTTAATTGAAATATTTGGTTGAGGCTTGTAGTAAGTATTTTTTGTTCGTTTGGGTGTTTTGCTAAAGGTTATGCAAGTTAAATAAAACTTGATGTATATTGACTTTAAATATCAAAATATTTTAGTACCATTGGGGAGTTAAAGTTTCATGGATTAAACTACTCTGAGCTCTGGATGTTTGACCAACAAATGAGAGCGGGAAGAGATTGTCAGGAACCCAGGGAAGACACTTTCAAAGGCATGTTTCCCCCTTATATAATTTCTCCTTACTAGCTGGTTTTTTGGTGTCACAGATCAGTTTCCTGAGGAGAATAAACCCATTGTTTAGCTTCTATGTCTATTGTAGGGGTTTCCACTTGTATTTATTTATAACATCAATGACCTGGAAAGGAGTTAGTTCAGTGGAATTATCCATCTTTTTAATTAGCTCATACAAAGACATTCTAGAAAATTATCCTTAAACAGGTTTTTTTTTCTTATTTTTCATTAAATAAATGTACTTAGCAAAGTTACTACGACTGAGGTCATCATCATGGCTAGCCATTGTGAACAAAGATATGGGAAGGGCTCTACCCACGCTTGCTGCAAGCACATTGATGGCTAAAAAGGCCAATGTGGGACACGCAAGTCTCGTTGCAAAAGGCACAGCAGAAAGCCTCCTTAGGCAGTATTGGCAAGGCACGGTTGTTTCTGCGTTTTTTCTCCTCGAAACTGATTCTACATGAACTCTCAAAGGAGGCAGCAGTGCTAGGGATGGTGTGACTCCATGTCTCTCGATTGGAGGCCAGTGTGGACCACTGATGTCAGTCAATATGGCCAAAACTGAGGTATTGTTTCAGGGAGCCCTTGTATCTCCTCTTTGGGGCTCCTCTGTTGCAGCAGCTGGTGGCAAGTTCGCCATAGCACATAACCTTAGGGAGGCTATGATCCTCCATCCTGGAGGTGTGCCCTGCCAATGCAGCTGCATCCTCAGCAGCATGGCCTCAATACTGGTGACTCCTGCCTGTTCAAGGACAGTAACATTAGTTACATAGTCAGTCCAGTGGATGTTTAGGATTGTACGGAGGCAACGCTGATGGAAGCGTTCGAGGAGTCTCAGGCGGTGGCGGTAGATGACCCATGATTCAGATCCATATAAAAGAGTAGACAGTACAATGACTCTGTAGCCACTAGTCTTTGTACTTTTCTTCAGATGTTTATTGCACCAGACCCTTTTATGGAGTTTTCCAAAGGCTCTGTATGCCTTTGCTAACATGTTGTCTCTCTCTTTGTCAATCTTACCATCCAAGGAAATGATAGTTCCTAGATAGTTAAACTGCTGGACTGACTTAAACTCTGACTTGCCTATGGTGATGTGAGGATGATGGAAGATTTCCTGAGGTGCAGGTTGGTAAAGTACTTCTGCCTTCAAGCTGACTTCCAGCCCAAAAAGCTCAGCAGCCTCTGCAAAGCACGATGTTAAGCGCTGCTTCTGTGTGAGCAACGAGGGCAGCATCATCAGCAAAAAGCAGCTCACAGGTGATTTAGGGTCTTGGTGTGGGCCTTCAGTTGCCTTAGGTTGAATAGGCTCCCATCAGTATGATATTGGATGTAAATGCCGTTACCTTCATCAAGGTGTGATGTCGCCCTTTGGAGCATCATGCTGAAGAAGATTGTGAATGGAGTTGTTGTGAGAAAGCAACCTTGTTTCACACCATTAGTTATTGGGAAGGGCTCTGAGGGTGCATTGCCATATCTGACTTGGCTGTGCTGATCCTTGTGTAACAGGATAATAATTTTGAGGAATTTGGGAGGACAACCTAATCATTCCAAGATCTGGCACAGTATCAAATGTTTTGGTGAGGTCAACAAAAGTTACATAGAGTCCTTTGTTCTGTTCCCTACACTTCTCTTGCAGCTGTCTGAGAACAAATATCATGTCTGTGGTACTCCTTTTGGTTTTGTAACCACATTGGCTTTCAGGTAGAAGTTGTTCTGAGATAGCAGGTACTAGTCTGCTCAAAAGTATTCTTGCAAGGATTTTACCAGCAATAGAGAGCAAAGTAATACCTCAGTAATTTGAGCAGTCTGATTTTTCTCCTTTCTTCTTGTACGGGGTGATGATAACTGCATCACGGAGGTCTGGTGATAGTTTGCCGTTTTCCCAGCAACGCACAATAAGTTCATGAAATTTAGCATGCTTCCAGACTTCAGGTGGGATTCCACCAATACCAGCTACCTTGTCAGTTTTCACCTGCTTTATGGCCTTAAGAGTCTTTCCCATAGTAAGGGTCTATGTCAAATTCATTTTTCACCAGTTGTTGTGTAATGTGATGAATTGCTGAGCCTTAGGCTACATGATTGGCATTGAAGAGAGTCTGGAAATGATCAGACCATCAATTCAGGATGGAGGTTTTTATCTGGAGAAGCATTTAGCCATCTGTGCTCAGTAGATGGCTTTGAACATGGTGTATGGGTCCATACAGAGGTTTCAGAGCCTCATAGAATCCTCTGTGGTCACCCAAATCTGCACATAGTTGAGTCTTTTCTGCTAGGTTGATCCGCCACTTGTTCTGGATGTCTCAAAGACAAAAGACTGCTTTTCTTACATGGCAAGATGGTTGAGCAAGGTGTGCTTTGTGAGCCGTTCTCTTCTTTGTCAACAATTCTTGGATCTCTTAATTGTTTTCATCAAACCAGTCTTTGTTTTTCTTGGAGGAGAACCCTAAGGATTCTTCAGAAGACTGGAGAATGCTATTTTTAATATGGTGCCAAAGCATTTCAGGAGAGGGATCTATGGCATGCTCTTCAAGTCTAGTTTGAATGTTTACCTGGAAGATAAAGCATTGTAGCTGTTTGAAGATTGTTAACTTGGAGCCTCCTCCTTGGAATGCCACCTCTCTTAGGTTTGGGCTTAAAGTGGAGGTTAAGTTTGCATTTCACAAGGCGATGGTCTGCTTGACATTCTGCACTAGGGTACGACAGACATTCTGAACATTTCTCTGGTGCATTAAGACATAGTCAATGAAGCGCCAGTGCTTGGATTGAGGATGCATCCATGTTGCCTTCATGCTCTCTTTCTGCTGAAAGATAGTGTTGGTGACAGTGAGCTGCTGTTCTGCACAAAACTCTAGCAAAAGGTGTCCATTGTTATTGCAGTTTCCAACACCATGTTTGCCAAGTACTCCTTTCTATGCTTCAGAGTTCTTTCCTACTCTGGCATAGGAAACCAAGTCACCAAAGATTATGATTTATCATCTGCAAGAAACTTTTGGGTGAGGTAGCACAGGTCAGTGTAGAATTTGTCCTCTTCTGCAGGGTCAGCTTGGAGAGTTGAGGCATATATGCTGAAGAGAACAAGTTGCTGGTTCTGTAGTGGGAGGCATAGGGACATAATGCAGTCAGAATGACCTATCAGCAAATTTTAAAGTTTGGAGGCAAAGGAGTTTTTAATCAAGAAAGATGACTTTCAGTTTTGGGTTTGCCTGACCAGTAGAGTGTGCAGCCTGCATCATGTTCTTTGAGCCTGCCTTCCTCATTGAGACGAACTTCACTGACAGCAGCATGTCATTGTTAAGTCCTGATAGTTTGTGGGCAATTAGAACAGAATGACACTCAGTACATCCACTATCTGCAGTATCAAGCATGGTTCTAATTTTCCAACATGCGAGTGTCAGTCTGAACACATCTTTGGAAGGAGGTGTATGTGTTTGTCTCTGTTTGTTTGACCACATTAGAAGATGCCTGTTGGCTGCTGTTAGCCAACCAGGTGGAGGGTGGAGATTAGCTTTGATTAGGCCACCTTTTCTAGGCTCCTTTCTGTGTGGAACAAGCAGCGGTCTCCTTGAAAAAGGCTGCTTGGTCATTCAGGATGTTGTCAAACAAGACTGTCATCTCTGGGGTCAGTCTTGAGCAACCAATTTCCTTAACTGCCTGCATGCAGGGTTGGGTCTGCGGCTCTCAGTGCACCTTATCACTTGCTGGTTTGTTCCTTGACTGTCGCTACAGGACTTAACAAATGTGGATGCATCCTTTGAGCCTGCGCAATGGATTCTTTAGGTGAAGCTCAGCATGCACAGAACTGGCCCCACCATATTCATCTGCTGGGGCCTAGCAAGCTTGGACAGTGACAGTGAAGGCCTCAGGACATAAGTTTAGTTAGAGTATCTTTCTCTGAGATGGATGGCCTTACAGGGCTAAACGAGCTCCATCTGCCCAGGTTTGGGTTTTGAGTTGTCCTTGTCCTAGGATAGTTGCTGGGAGGCTAGCGAGCCCATCCTACCCGCGGACACACTTAGTCACACCCTTCAGCTGAGACCTGTCTGGCATGGGAGACCCTACCAGAGGCATATGCCAATGCCAGCATAGCTTGCAAACTCATAAGGGCATGCAAGCTTTTCCCTCACGACATAGGGGTGTCCATGGAGAAAAGCAGTTACTACTACTGAGGTAAAGCATCACTATAGGGTCAGCTACAAGAACAAAAATATAGAAATATATTTTAGAAAGACTAACATTTTTGTAATTAATTTACCAAAAACTGCTTTTAATTTTATTAATATCTTCTATCAAAAAGCTAAATGAAGTGTGATAGTGTGTCAGATAAGTTTTGTCTAATCTTCCTTTTTATTTCTTATATTTGCCATTATTAGATCCTTTTAAAAAGAACATCGTTATAAAATAATCTGTTCATAGAAAAAGTGTCTTCTTCCAAGACTGGTACATGCACTGAAGCATAACCATTTGTATCCATATTTTTTACATCCTCATACGCCTAAGCTTTTTGGTTGCTAGTTATTATTACATTATTAAATTGAGTTTCTGCTGCTCCCCATGTCCATAGCAAACTTTGCCCTCAATATTCTTTCCATAACCAAAGAACCTATAACATTGGTGATTTTTTTTATTTTTTTTGCAAATGCATTCAATTAAAATGCATAGTGTTCTTTACACAGAAATTTTTCATATTCCAAACAATCTTATATGTGCAATTCTACTCCATCACTTTTACACTTTGCTACGCTCTTTACTCTTTCTTTAAATCTTAATTCAGTAGTAAACTGTTGGGGATTTTTAGCTCACCTGACTCAAGTGGTGGCCAACAATGACCTACTCCTTTTATGTATTTTTTTATTCTTCTTAAATGATGGATATATACAGATTGTGTGTGTATGTGTGCAAAAGAGAGAGAGTTTTGCATTGGCCCAGGTGTATATTGATTTGATGGTGTATTTCGCCTCTTCATTTGGATTTCTTTCCTCTGTTTGTTTCAATGGCCTCATCAATCTCTCTACTTCAGCTCCCTTTTTTCTATCTACTTCTGACATATTTTAATTTTCTGGTATAGTTTGTCAGGTGCTTATATACTGACACAGATGCTTTTCAGTGCTTCATTCAGATCTTTATTTTTAAAACAGCCTCCTAAAATATAGTGAAATTCTGGTGCCAGCAGACTAGTACAACTTTGGTTTGATACCAGCAGTACTCCAGCTGTTGGCTAAAACAAAACCACTATAAATCTTCAAAGCATTGTAAATTTTAAAATATCTTCTTCATACCACTTTCCAAATCACTCAGTCAAACTCTAAAGTTGTTTATGCCTGCCTACTTCTGTATAAGAAACCAGAAACATTTTAGAAAAACACTATGAGAATTTTATTATTTCTAATTTCTATATTTCCTCTATTAATCTAGTTGTATAATCCTAAATTTGTCACCAATATTTATGATGACATTGTTAGTGTAATTCTGTACTGTTTATTTCAATAAATGCCATATTAAACAGTTTGGACAAAAGTGTTAGCTATGAATTCTTTATTATTCATGCCATCAGTTCACATACAGGTCTAAGCATAACACTTATCAAGATTTTTATCATTTTATGGGAAGGTCACAGTCACATGTCCTCAACTGGCAGTTTTGACCCACTGACCTCCTACTGTTTAGTATGACTATTTCACAATAGAACAGTGATCAGCAGGCTGGAAAAATAAAATAAAAATAAGATAAAAAGACCCTTAACAGGAACGATTATGAACATAAAATGAACAATCTGTAATAGCGGTGGGTTTCCTTAGAACATAAGAGTCAAGAATTTGACACTGCTGTCACATAATATGTGCTTCTAGTACCATTAGCGTGACAGTTTTAGCAAGTTGTGATTCCATTCCCTGTTTGAAAAAGGTCACTGTTGAAAATTCAGATGTTAAACCTAAGTACAAAAATTAAATAATCCATAAGCTTGTAGCATGTTGTTGCTAGCTTACTTCTTTCTTTATAAACTTTAGCAAAATAATCTTCTTCAACGGCTCATTTCAAGTAAATGATTGTGATTTTAACATTTTTGTACTATAAAACAGTTTGTGATGTAGCTATATATTTAAAGAGGATAAAATTTAGAAAATTATACATGTGTATCATACTTGGGTCTGTACTATCCATTTCTACAACACAGAACAAGGGACAAAAAAATTAGTTACATACATGTCTAATTATATTCTGAAATGTTCTAAAGGTCTGAGAAATATTCCTCCCTAATAAATTAGAAAAAGTCAATATAACTAAGCTTTTCCAATTGAATTAAATAATAACACTAAATAGTATTCGAGCATAGATTTTTCTTCTCTGTTCTATCACAGACTGAATCTTATCTAACCTTACTGGAATTAGGTCAGAAAATCTCCCATTCAGTGAAAACTGAGTAAAGATCAGAATAGCATTGCACCTTATGCCCATATTCAAATTAGGAGCACGAGGATCTAATGTTGATTTCATGGAGTAGGGTATACATTTATTTCAATAAGTAGGTTCAGAACTTGGCTAATTAGTTATTCTTTGGTATTAATACCTTAATATAGCCCAGAATTATAGCATTATTTGAAGAGCAATAATATCATTACGATGTTATGATGTTCTATTGTGATATAATAGTATGATTTAATTGTTACTTTGTGAATATAATTCTCTTCTACTCCCTTGTTTCTAGCACCTTGATTCTATAAAAGAGGGAAAGGGAATTTGGAAGTGGCATATAGAGAAGTCTTGCCAAGAAGAAATGAAGACATGCAAAGGAAATCTGTGAATCAAAGGGCATAAGAGAAAGGGATTCAGGTATTCATATACTGAGGTAAAACGTTTTGGAGGGTGTTGGTAAATACAATATACTTCTCTAACAAACAAAGAAAAAAGGTGTAGTTTTTCTTATTTATTGTAATTTTTTTCTAATTTTGTTTCTGTGTTGTCATGGGGAAAGTCATTGATTCTACATCTGATGAAGTAGCTTTTAAACTTAATAATACTTCCCTAACATTTCTTTTTTTAATTAATATTTCCTTAATATTCCCTATAGATAGATCTGAAGTGCCAAAACAGAGAAAAATTAAGCATACATTTTTCAAACAACAAAATTTTATTTTGTAAAGACTTTGGTTTTGATTAATAATAATAGAAAATGTAAAAGAAACAAAGAAGGGATATATTAAGGCTTTTGGAAGTCATACATTACATTGAAGAATAAACATGAGGATTTTAAAGAATTCAAAATATGGTGATTCCTGCTTCCTAGAAACAATACAGCATAAATTTGATTAGTCTACTTTAGTATAGTGTTTGTCTCAAAAAAACCCAATTCTCAAATCATTTCCTGATCATATTCTTTCATTTTTAAGCCTCCTTTTTGTTGTCCAGGAACTCAAATCCAATTTCTTTAAAATATTTTTCTCTGTCTTTATCCAATTTATGCAGATAATAAGTATATTTGAGTAATTTGAAAAACTACGAATATCAAGATATACAGTGTGAAAACTTTGTTCAATTTAATTTCCTGTTCTGCCATCATGTAGAATAGGAAATATTATTTCTGACAATACTAGCAAAAAGACATTGATTTTTATTGGTCCGACCTGACTTAGATAGCTGTGATGGCATTTGTCTGGCCGACGAGTAATGACTGCTTAAAATTGTTTTACTTAAACTTTAGTTTATAGTAATGACAAGAAAAATGTGTATACTGAAATGCTCAGGATTCCCAAATAAAAACTGTTGTAGAAGCATATAGATGCAGTATGATACCTGAGGCCCAGGGAAGAAATCTTGTGAATCAGGCAGAACTGGACTTAGATATAATTGCACAGCTACTGTGAAATTTATTTTTATCTAGAATTGCCAACAGCAATAGTAATGAGAAAACAGCATAGTGATAAAATCCTTTGTTATATGAGCATCTCAGTCTGCCTCCCCAGATCTCAGATGAGAAACAATAGGATCCAGAGAAACTTAGACTCAAAGTAATAAATTTCAGTTAAAATTTTAGGATATAAAGATTGTACATAAAACCGTAACCACCTGACAAAGTAGGAAGGAACCAGACAATTAAAATAAGGGAAAAAAAAAAAAAAGGGAAAGCTAACATGAAATTTAAGATTATGAGGAAAAAATAGAGAAAAACCCCTCCTGTGTTTAAATTTATATTTTACCTCAAAGTATATTACTACATCTGTCAGGAGTAAAATTATACTTATTTAACCTAAGCTAAGAGACAGTGAGAAACAGTGTTTAAAAAAATTGAAACCATGACATGAACATGAGTTGTTTGCTATAATCCTTTTTTTTTTCCTTTCATTTCTTCATAAATAAAAAATTACTGATGTTAATATTATCTTGAAATGTGTAAGTCATTTATATCTATACATCTGTTGAAAGTATAGATTTATATGTAAGCTGACAAATACATTGTCTATTTTTCATACACGGTCGTTTTCTATATTTTCTGTCTCAGAAGAACCTGGCATATTTATTTTCAAATTATTTGCAATTTTTGTATTTGATGATCATCCTAGTTACTTTGAGGGCGATTAAATCTGAGTGTGGTGTATTTTTTTTATTAACTGTCAATCAGGCTCACAACTTTTACTGATGTTATTTTGTCTCATGGTCATTTTAAACAATAGGCATAATGAAAGAAATAAAATGATGTTAGGCCTTCAATTTTTGTTGCTCAAAGGTATTGCAGAATTCACTGAATTCAGACTTCTGAAAACAGAGAAGTCATGTCTCTCAGTTGGAATTACTTCAATGAAGCAACTGCAGCAGACAGGAAGAACTAATTTTCACTATTTTATGAAGACATTTGATATATCGCAACATTATCACTGTGTTCCCCTCAGTTCTTTCTCATCTTAATAAACCTCATTTCTCTTCAGAGATTATGTTTTTTCATTGTCTTGACATTTGTGGTATCCTCTGTGAATGATTTATGTTGGCGGAAGAACAAGTGGCATTTTTTATCAGGTTAGGAATGTGTTCAAGCCACTCGTATAACGGGGGATTTTAGTTAGATTACATTGTGTACAACTATACATGACATAGAAATATTTTTATTAGTACTTGAATGACAGATAAATTAAACTATCCTTTCTGCTCTTTATAATTACTTACCATGCCAGAAACTTGTGGGAGTCATTATATCATAAACATTGAAATGATAAATATACTATAAAATCTAACACTATTTGGCTTAAAGATGCAAACTGCACTCCTGAAGTCTTAGTTTTCCTTAACTCAGAGATTTAGGATGTTTGGGATCACTTCTTCAGTTATTTGTGTAGTCTTCACTTTTGAGGGAGAAAAAGAAGCAGAAGCCAACTTGAGGCAACATGCCAAGTCTCTGCAGATCACAGCTGAGAACGGTGAGATCCTGGATCTGAATCTCACTTCATTAATCATTTGGGTCAGAAATAAACAGCTGATGTGTGTCTGTGTTTGTGTGTGTGTTTTTGTGTGTACGTGGCAGAGCTGGAAGCCTGCTGCTGCGAAGATCATGGCTAAGCCTACTGCTGCTGCTATGACCAGGCCTTCCCACAGAGCACATGCTCCAAGATTTTCCTCTTTTTTTCTTTCCTTCCCCTCTTTCCTTCCTTCCCTGCTTTCCTTAAAAGAAGATCCCTTAGAGAAAGCATAACACCCTTTCTCCAGACATAAATCATTGATAATAACAAACCTAAAAGCTTTAAAATCTTTTAAAGCCATAAATAAATGCAATTTTCTTAGTTAAGCTTATGTGGCTTCTAAACTCAATTGTTATACTAATGCATGAGCCTTTGGTCATTCTAAACTCTGATGCAGAGCAGCCAATGCTGACGGTGCTCAATGCCTATATTACATCCCATACTTTCTTATCCTATTTCCTCAGGAGTTTTTGCTTTTGTTTTGGATTGCGTTGTTGAGTATCTAAATATCTTAATTCCAAAGAAAGCCTAACCAAAGGCACAAGCACTTCAGGAGCAAACAGAAGATGTAAGATCTAAGGTATGAACTGTTTTAAACTTTCTGATGACTGATTATGGCTTTTGATTTTCTCAGACTCCTGAGTTGAAATGATTTGAATAATACCCTAACAATCATAGCCATTCAACTGCCTTTTGTGTTTGGCTCTCAGAATAAGATCCATGTTTTTTTTTAATTTTTATTTCCAGATGGAATATAGTCATCCAATACAGAAAAAAGAGAGGAAAAACAATAGTTTTAAATTCATCACAAACAACTTTTTAGTACACTGTCTGAGAGACCATTGTAACCTATGCAAATAGACCTAAACTATGATTTAGCAATCAAATTACATTTTGTCTGCTGTCTAAATAGTAACAAAAGAATTAGAAATATTTATATTTAGTGAAATGTTCATTGTCAATCCTCTGTCTTTGAATAGGTTTAATCTATTTTACATTAATTAATTTATATTTTCAATTGCATAAATAAAACGATTAGCAGTGTTAGGAAAGATTAATGAATAGATCTATAGATGTACATGTTTTAATGGAGGTTTTTGTAAAAATGACATAAAAGTTTCACTCAACTATATCTTTAAAACAAAGCTAATTCTCTTAATCACTATTATTACTTTGAAGAAAGGTTCTCCCAGATATGTACTTGCTATTTTCTATGCCAAATGTATTTTAACAAATAACTGCTTCTGATTTACTTTGTTTTTTTTTAGTTACTGTGACTATAATGTATATGCTTCCGTTTTATAATCTTTATTAGAGTATCTATATAATTCTGCATGTTGTGTTTAGGCAGTATATAGATCTTATGTTCTCATGAAACTCAGTAAACAGTCATTTAGTAATTACAATCCTTGTTTGTGATGTGGACAATCACATTTGTGAGGGTTCTTATGTGTATGAGCATCCATCAACATCTGGATTTTCCAACCAGTTGTGAGTTTTGATAGCCATGACAGTAAGATTGTATTCTGCCTATTAATTTACACATGGAGCATCCCAATGATTTTCACTGTTCTAACTAATGAAGGATAGAACAACAAATTTAAACTTTAATGGACTCAGAACCCCCCAAAGATGAATAGATCTTGGGAAGATATTGACCAAGCTTTGTATCAATCCAGATTTAGTTCAATAAATCCATAAACAAGATAATAAAGGCCTTTTTTTTTTTTTTTAATCAATATAATTGCTATGGAAACACAGGAGACAATGCATATTAGTGATGCAGATTTAGAAGCTCAAAACCAGAGGATTCACTTAAAACACTTAAAGCATATAATTATATGCTTAAAGCATACAATATATACATATATATAAAGCATATATATATATGCTTAAAACATATAATAATATGCTGTAAGCCTATTTTTTTAGATTCTGTGGTTTAGATGGTGAATAAAATACTCAAAGGACCTCAGATAATAAAAAAGTTAATATTTAAAATAAAATAATATAGAGTTTTAAAATTTACATTTTATATACTAATAAAAATGTTCTGATTTCAGCTGGGACAGAGTTAATTTGCTTATTAGTAGTTGGCATAGGGGTGTGTTTTGGATTTAGTATGAGAATAATGTTGATAACATAATGATGGCTTACTTGTTACTAAGTAGGACTTACTTTGAATCAAGAACTTTTCAGTGTCTCATGCTCTGCCAGTGAGGAAGTGCACAAAAAGCTGGGAGAGATCGTGGCCAGGATGGATGACACAAACTGACAAAAGAAATATTCCATAACATAGAACGTCATGCCCAATATATAAACCAAGGGAGTTACCTGAAAGGAGGACAGATTGCTATTTGAGGATAGGCTGGGAATCAGTCAGTAAGTGGTAAACGATTGTCCTTTGCACCACCTGTGTCTTTTTGGTTCTGTTACTGTCTCTCATATTATTATTATTATTACTACTAATAATAATCATTGTAGTGGTGGTGGTTGTGCTTTTTGTGGTTGTGGTTGGTTGTTTTTGTACTAGTAGAAGGTTTGTTTTTTTCCAATTATCTCAAACCATGAGTTTTACCTTTTAGTACTGAGTCTACTCCCCTTGGGGGAGGTAGTGGAGGAGCAGCTGCATGGTACTTCACTACTGTCTTGGGTTAAACCATGACAAAAAATGAATTTGATTTCTCTTGATTAGTGAAAATGCAATGACCTTAGTAGTATCCACTGATAGATAAATTTAAAAAATCATCTCAGTAGATGACTGTAAAGGAAGAAAGAATGATGTTCAAAGAAAAAAAGGAAGAAAAATAAATAGTTGTTGTAAAACAACAAAAGCTATGATGACGGGACTAATCACAATTATTAACAAATTATAAGCAATAAGGATATTTTAACTAACATAAAATATGACCCAGAGCAGGGTCTTCTGCAATCTTGTTCAAGTTAAAAATCTAGTAAAATTATCACTTAATAAATGGAATAGTTTTAAGAGTCAGAAATGAAGAGTGAGGACAAAATTTTATGTAGATTTCTGTATGTTTACAGCAAGATTGCAATCACCATGGCAACACTTCTGATATTAAAAAGCAGGATAATAGATGTTGATTGGTTGCTAATCTCCATCTTAATTTTCTCAGACAAAAAAATAAATTACTGTTTCAATTTTCTTAATGATTATAGGATCACATTTTTGCCTTTACTAATTACTAATGAATTAACATATATTTTGCATAAACACATGGGGTCTGAAAGATGAAAATATTACAAATGGTGTGACTGACATGTACAGTAAAACAACAGATATAAACAGTCCTATTAGCTTTTTCTGTTATCTATACACTTCCGATCCTTAAAATTCTATCAGTGAACAGGTTTGGGTTTTTTTGCCCAAAACAAATACTATTTGCAGAAAAATCACTTCTGTTATTCATCTATCATATTCTGGTCAATTACCTTATTTGGAGTGGTGTTATATTAACTTCAGCTATTACTCACTGAGTTTTGTAAATAAGGCTATCAGAATATTGGTGTTTATCATTAGGTCAATTCATTTTTACCATTAAAGGGCAATGTTCACTGTAGTCTCATGACAGAGACATCATGGGTTGTAATTCCTGATAGTCTTTCTAGCTCTGTCCCCTTCCTCACATTTGTTTCTGCAATGAAATTTGGTTGTTCAAATGTCCAAAACCATGGGTTGCATTTCTTTCTTGTCTTCTCTA
>VXBA01003443.1:31220-102372 GCA_013399895.1 Serilophus lunatus | reverse complement strand
CGGGTGGGGGGGGAAGCCCGCACCGGCACCGTGGGCTCCTGGGAGCCGCAGTGAATCAGGGAGGGGAGCAAGGGAAGGAAAAAAAACTGAAAAACCAGGGTTTACATTGAGAACAGGGGGATCCCGTCCCCTTTTCCCCTCCCCGCCCCCTCCAAGAACTTGCCAGCACACCCCCCTGCACCCCCCCCTCCCTTTTCAACCCACTACAAAAATATAAACATTTCTTCTCACTTTGTGAAAACAATTGATAAATAAGTCACCATAAGAGAAATAATCTAAACGTGTTTTGCAAAAAGCTCCACAGAATTAACAACTGAGAATCTTAGTTACTTTTTGACACAATCTAAATGGTGTCTTATTTGTTAATGATATGAGATCTGGGGTCACTGATGTATTTTTCTGAATATGAACACCTCTAATTTCTTTTATTCCATTTTCCTTTTGGTACCTTTACTGCAAAAATGCAAGGAGGAAGAAGAAATATATTTCAAATTTTGTTTGTTAAGGTAAATAACAGAAGCTTATGTTTCCAACCATAAGCAACTGTGTTGATACAGAACATATTTGTGTAGACAGTGACAGAATAAAAGCTCATGAGTTTTTACTCTTTTACTCTAAATGCACAAAGTAGAAAAAATTAAATTATCCCCCCATTACTGTAATGCCTTTGCAATATTTTCTTTGCAGAACACTTTACGTGTGACAAAAGTTGAAGAAGTTTTTAATTCAAAGAAAATAAAAAAACCAAAACCAAACAGAAACATTCACATACAATAAACATATCTTTTCCAAAAGGAACTATTTTCTCAGAAAGTGTTCACCTCATGGTTCACTTTGCCAAAGTGCCTTTGCCCTGTCATCTAGTGTCAGTGAGATTTGTTGTTTTTTGGAGACACTTTTTAAAACTGGTATGCAGTGTCAAGTGCTCCTTTTCCCATGAAAAGTCTTGCTTGAAAACTGGAGCTCCTTCAATCTCTTCACTTGGATTATATGATCTGTTACTGCCTTACATAAAAATTAGCCTTGCGTCACATGAAAAGCACAGGATTCCATACCTCGAATGGGGCAATCTTGGATGTACATGCAGACCTGGGAATGAGACACTGGAAAGCAGTACTGTGGAAAAGGACTTCGGGACACTGATTGATGGCTGAATCAGCAGTGCTCTGGCAGCCAGGAGGGCCAACAGTGTCCTGGAGGGCATCAGGCACAGGTTGAGGGAGGTGATTGTCCTGCTCTGCACTGGTACGTCCTCACCTTGAATATTGTGTGTGGTTTTGGCCAGTAAAGATGGTGAAGGGCCTTGAGGGGAAGCAGTATGAGGAGCAGCCGAGGGCACGGCTTAGCCTGGAGAAGAGGAGGCTGAGGGGAGACAACTACATCTCTGAGACAATGGATTATTATATTAATTATTGTTTTGGAGCAACTCAGGTGTGTGTGGGAGGGAAGGGGCAGGTCAGATCTCCTGAAGGTGAAGTGGTGCTCTGTACCAATCCAGTCCCCTGGAGTCTCCTTGGGCAGTCCTGGAGCAGCTGCCAGTCACTGGCACAGCAGAAGCACTGCTCTGTACCACACCAGAGAGTCCCTAGCCCAGCCTCAGATTGGCTGGCACACTGGAAGTCCTACCTGGGTGCGGGTAGGGGTGGCCACATTGGACCAGATAAGATAACACCATGAAGCCATTGTGTGCTGGCATCTGTGACATCTCCTGGGTTGTTGGTAGCTGGAATTATGCTGCATCTAGGATCTCTTTTTCTATCTTTCTTTATTTCTTCTTCTAATCTCCTTCCTTAATACTTCGGGTAATTTAGAGCCAGATGGGTTGGATTTTGCTGAATTGTAAGGGTTAACATCTGCTAAAACAATGCTTCATGGAATGCTTTATTTTGGTTGCACGTTGCCTTTAAACTTTTGCCATGTTCCATGAATTTCTAAAGTTTGCCAATAAAAGTGTGTTATTTTACCTCCTGAGAAACATGTGCAACATCTTCTCCTGTGCATTTCCTCTCAAGATATAAAAGAACTGAAGGCCTTTTAAAAAAATTCAGCAGATGAATTTGTTGAGCCTCATGTACTTTTAAAATAAAATCCCTTTGATGAACTCGGACATTGGGGTCTTGCAGTAACAGACATTGAACTCTTCTCTATGGTGACCAATGACAGAACCTGAAGTTGTGTGTACTTTTCTTAAAACATATTTTAAAGAATTAATTTGTTATTAATCAGAAATATATTGTAGTAAATCATTTACACAGATCTTTTTAAAAAGCTGTTTGTTTCTTTAAAAACTACCATAACTGATGAATAATGAATAAGCATTTTATCTCAGAAAAGTTACCAAAATAAGACATGCAAAGATTTGTCAAGGTATTTATAAAAGAAGTGAAGAAAATGTGTTACATTACAGAAAGGAATTTTTCAATTGATTTAAAATTGTCTGTATTGCTAAAATGCAGTTATCAACTACTTAACTTGCTAGAAGCCAACATATATGTTTTGACATTTATTATTTGCTGCTTTTATACCAAGCTATGAGTAAACTGGTATGAAAAATATTTTGTGACATTACCTACTCAAGTACTCTGTTAATTTTAGTTTTAATCCATTGAGCTGAGGATGCAGACAAAATTAAAGAATTAGTTAAAAAAGCAAGAAGTGAACAGTCTAGATATTTTCTTTTTGAACTTCATTGAGTTCTTTAATAACTTCAAGAATCTTTACTGAAAATAGAGAAGCCACTATTTAACTGAGGAACATTAAGGCAAGGGAAGTCAAACCTAAAGAATAATGTCCTGATTTACCTCTGAATTATCACAGTATTATGCTAAGAAATCATGCACTTGTAACTGTCCCTTTCCTAGCATTAGAAAATAAGAAGATGCTTTAATGAATGCCATGTTCAATGGAAGTAGGAAAGTAATAATTATTCTTTGATTTTTTTTTTCTGGTTAAAAATTAGGGTATATAAAGATTATTGTTTTAAAAGTTATGTAAAAAATCCTAGGTGACCTGAGTAAAGAGGTAGGAAGATCTGAAATAGTCTTTTTTTACTGTAGCCCTATGACATTCTAGTACTCTACCATCTCAAATTTGTTTAATTTAACTGTAATTCAAGTGCAATTTTAAACAAGCCACACCTTGATCTGGCTGCAGCCATTTTATCTGACATGTCAACCTACAAACACTTTCTTTGGGAATTTTTTAATTTGAGTCTTTCACTATATATATATATGTGTCTGTTTTCATTTTCAGCACTGTGAACTATCTTGTCCTAGTTCTGCCATTTAGAGAAGTGAACAACAAACTGTGGTTTTAAAGGAGATTTTCAGGTGTACTTAAGTTGCTGAAGAAGAGAACAGAGTGTGAAAGTTACTGGGATTGAGTTCAAAAAAGTACTTTTTAAAAAGGACTAGAACCTTCTTTTCCATTTAGTAATTTTTCTTTATAAATGTGTCATTATTACATTTTTGGCCTAAATTTTGGAGTGAATAAAATCAACATAGCTGGACTCAGTTCATCAGTTCATGTCACTTCAACTGATGATCAGACCTTATTGTATTAGATATTCTTTGTTTTGCCCTACTTGTAAAATATTTTAGGATAAGTAAATTACATCCATCTCAGACTCTGGCAAATATCCTGTGGATGATTTTTAAGTTAGATTTTTCTGCAATTATCAGGTTTAATTATTTCAGTTTCAGAAATTGACACCATTCTTAAGAAGAAGGTAAGCTTAGCAATTGATATCACAGTGTCTAGGTTTGAGACAGTGAGGAGGCTATTTATCAACACTGGACTGATAGCTTGTTAGAAGATATAGCAAGATTTATTAAAAATAAAAATAGAAATAGAAATGAAGAAGTGCATGCATGCAAATGTGATACCAGCCACAGGGAATGAAATGAGAACAAAAGAAAACTCCTCACCCAACCCTGAAAAAAAACAAAACACCCAAGGCCCAGCTCCCACTGCTGCTGCCAACCCCTCAAAATCCAACAAAATAATAATAACGAAATTAAAACTAACAAAAGGATCCAAACTGCAAGGCAAAGTATGTAGCCAGGGTCAGGGATCTGCAGGAGTTTTCCACTGTGGGCAACAGGGAGGTGAATGACAGCTGGAATGAGAGAGGCAGATAGTTACAAGGAGACAGCTGAACCCAGTGTGCAATCCTCCTCTTGGAATAGTCCCAGGAGGAGAGAACTCAGGGCCTTCCAGACCTTTTGAAAGCCCCTCAACTCCCTTCCCTTCATTCCAACTCTGCTCAATAGAAATGCAGCTCAGAGCTGTCCATCTTGCCTGCCTTCCACTGGCTCATGTCACCATCGTGGCGGCATCCACACCGCACTCCACGTGGCTGGAACACAGATGTCCGGCCCTGCATCAGCTGCCACAGTTGCTGCCACTGCCCATCACGCCACAGTCCCACAGACCCATTTCGCTGCCACTTGCAGCCACGGCTCTGCCCACCACTGGTCTGCGCCACGCTGCCGGGGTGGCTGGCACCGGCCGGCACCAGCCGGGGTACCCCTTCAGTTGGCAATACTGTGCAAATGGTGCCAGGTGCCCGCTCACCCTCCATGACCCAGGAGTGGACCCTGTGTACGCCAGGGCAGGCAGCATAAGGCAGCAGGGCCAGCGCCGGCCAGCACAGCTTCCTCGTGGCAGCAGCATCTGCTCAGCATCTTCCCCCCAATTCACTCCAGGAAGAAAATGGGAAAGATTCAAAAAGCAGGTTCCATACACATCAGAAGTCCTCCCCTGGGTACTCAAACCGTGACACACAGCTATTGAGAAAGCAAGGCTGATATCCTTCCTTTCAGTATGTTTGTATTTTGAACTAAATGGACTTGAAATAATTTGAATTTTCACTGAAATTTAAGAAACGTCTATTTTGCTGTACTGTGAAAGCAAACTCCTGTGATAGAAGACTACATGGTAGCTTCTTCAGGGTTCTCAAAGAAGTTTCAGTCAGAAAAAGCTAAATTTTCTTGTCTAGGATGCATACAGTAGATTATGCTAGATTACTGTCAGTGAAGAAAAAAGGTGATGTCAGGTAAATATAGCACTAACAAAGAGACAGATAAAAATTTTCCCCTTAAGCATTCTGGATCCAGTGCCTTAACCTGTTTGACAAGATAATGCATTTAAGGAGGGAAAGTATTGGATTTTTATGATAAAGTGCAACTAAAACTCATTTCTTTGATAACTGTCCTGTTGCATGTATTACTATACACATATACATGACTCCCGACATTTAGGTGTAACATATTTAATAGAATCGTGCTTTTGGCAAAACATGTGAGGCACCATTTATCTTGGGGAGCTCCCCATTACCAGTCTGACAGCTTTATAGTTCTGTTGGGAAATGAAGTATAACATCAGATTACTAAGCAACTCTACAGCTTTTTAAAAGTACTTCTTGGAACTCACTTGTTTCTCCTAATTGATTCAGTCCACATCATTTTGAACATAAATGGGACATCATGTTTAGAAATATGCTGCATAACTACTTTTAGCTAACATGTCTTGTTACCTCTGCATATCTAAATCAAGCACTGGCATATAAATGTCATATTGAAAGCAAATTTTATCTTCTTCCTGAGTCGCATTGACATTTAATATATATAAATTATTTTGACAGCTCAAGCTAGTCTCTGAAGTTGTCTGCCGACTGTCAGAAAAAAATATAAAAGGCTAAGCAGCAATTTAATTTTTCAAGTTTTACATAGAATACAGTTTTAATTAGTCAATCTGACTTCTTTAGTGTATTCATATGCTATAATAGAATTAATGGAAGATATATCTCTGTACATTGTATTCATGTTGATATTTTCTTGATTCACTAAATCTTTGAGCAAGGTACCATCTCACATGATCTCTGAATACTAGTGATAAATATGATGGCATATCACAATATATGAAGAGTAAACTAGGCTTTAGAATTTTTGGCTTTTCTCCTCATTTTAGTAGAGATTAATAATGAACAATGAAACACTATATATGTAATGTCTTTGGCATTCTTTCCCCAACCCAACCTATTTTGCTTTCTTTATATCATTTCTTATTTTTCAAAAAATTTAATACTTTTAAAATTATTAAATACATACTTAATGGGGATGGGGGGAAGGAGAAACAAACTGAAGATCAACTATCAATATGTTGTCTCCTAATATTTTAAACCCTTCATTTCTTAGGTTACTTAATACTTTTTTGTGATTGGCCCCCTGTATTGCCATCTACCTCCCAATCTGCCATTTCCCTAAATATTTTTTAATTAATTTATTTATTTTTACTTTTTAATTTCATTAATTTTTGTAGAAGACAATTTTCTCGCAAGTGTCATTGGGAAAAAAAATATCTTTCAATCTTGATGATCATTTAGATGCATAACCTTTTTACTGTGCTGTTATGGGTTTTACTGGGAAGTTTCCTATCGGGCTGGCGGGGGTGTCTATTAAAACTTTTTTTAAAAGCCCCTGGGTCTCTGGCGGGGAGGCATGTGGCAGAGGCAGCCCCTCCTGACGCGGCTGATTGGATGCTGCCTCCCGAGCATTTTGGCGGGAACACCGCCATGTTTGCCTTATGGTGAAGTCTCAGAGAGGGGCCGGTGCCCAGTGTCGCTGTCCAATGGAGAGGCGGCGCACACTGCGAGGCAGCCATGAGAAAACCCGAGAACGAGCACCCTATAAAAATGGCAGGAATGGAAGTTCTGCCCCTTCCAGCTCCCTCACAGCACAGGCAGAGGCACAGCTTCTCTTTTTCGGCTGTCTCCCTCCTGGGACTATATACTTCGTCACTAGTTGGGGAACTTCCCATTTTATGGCCTGTGGAACAACTTAGTATCTTGAAAATGATGACACCAAAATTATGGCGATAGAATAGGAAGAAGGGATCATATAAGCAAATTTCATGAAGAGTGTGTGAGACTCAGCATATGGTACATACTTTCAGTGAATGCCTTCTTTCCTCCCTGAATGTTTTTACCTCTATTTAATAAGAAGCCCTCTCCTACCTTTCTCCTTGCTTTCAAATTTTTCTAATCACTGTCTTGCATCTTTTTGGCTGCTGGCAAAGAGTATTGTTAATTATTGTGCTTTGTGTATTTTTATCATGCATATGATCAATGATTCATCAGGTACACATAAGACCTGGGTGGATAGAAATGAAAGGATGCTAAATTGTCCTGTAGAGATATTAAAAAAAACCTGCCTTCAGATGACCTTTGTGTCTTCAACTGTGTTTGACACAGGAATATTTATATATATATATATATATATATACACACACATATACATCTAGCTAATAGATCTCTGGTATTATACTTCCTGTTGCAATACATATTAGTACTCTCATTAGCTCATTTATCAGCATCAATCCTGAACTTGCTTTCCTATTTCTTCAATAAACTGTACTATCATGACCATGGCAAGTTCATATTGAACTCAACCAGACCTATAGAATTGAATTGGTAAATTAAATTATTTGTGAATCTGTGCTCATTAAAGTTCTTTATTGAACTCAAAGAGACTTAAAGTGCTGAATTGGTTATAATCCGAAATTAAGCCCAGACACACTGTCTGGCCTCAAAGGATCAGCTGGAATGCAAGAGGGTTTATTTTCTGCCAAATTTCTATACCCTTAACACTGCAAGGGAGAAGATTCAAAATATTACCTGCTACAGGAGAGAAAGAGACTGCCATTTTTCTTGTGTGGCACCATGAAAGCTTATGGGTTTTAGATTTTAGGAATACTTTTCTAACTTACTTTTCAGTATGGAATAACAGAAATTTGATACCATATAGTTAGCACTGATGACTGCAGTCCTTAGTGATTTTCAGTCATCAAGGGCTTGATGATCAAACTTAAAAGCTGTTTGATGAGAGATGTCAAAGCCAAAGTGGGTTTGCCTTCTTCTCCAATTCCCCTTGTTTATACGTAATGTTTGTATGCTATTGTCTGTGATTCCCAAAGGGAGAGTGGGAGGTGTTGTCTCATCTACTCCCAACACTGCTTACTTTGTTTTGTTTTTTCTCTTGATAGTTATCCTTCTTTCATACTCATTAGGATGTCCCGAACTATTTGCAGCTCCTTGTGCTTATCTTGTTCTTTGTCTGGCAACTTTTATTTACTTTGGAGCCTCTTGAATAAAATTACAAATCTCTGACATTTTGGTAGCCACATTAGTTACTATTCTCGTAGTAAAAATATCTCTGTCTACACAATCACAGTGTTACAAAGTGTTTATATGTTGTGAATTACACTATTTCAATACACTACAAAACAAGATCAAGGCAAGCTAATATTAATGATATCCTGATAAGGACATTTGGGCTTTACAGGTGTCCCAAATCTCTGTTTTGGCTTTACAGATAACTTAGTGACAGAATTATGCTAGCCAAAAGATAATTCCAATTTCTTTTAACACGTGTGTCCTTAGAAAAGAATGCTAGTTGAAAAGTTATCTTACTGATCAACTGAGGGATATCTTTTCAATATATTTTACAGCTATATAGGTATTTAAGTTCCAGCATTGGTAGCAATGCATTATTTTAGAAAAAAAACTTAATGTTTTGTTCTTGCAAAGTTCTTCAAGAAGGATTATTGTTCCACTAGAAAAAACATTGAATAATTAGATGTTAACTATATTTTGTTTCAGTAGTGCTCATCCAAACCAAAAAGGCAAAAAACAGTAGAAAAACAAGTTTGAGGCCTGTTTAAAACATGGGAGTATTTCCTTTGGTGTCCATAAACTGTAAAGTGATACTCTTTTAACTGTGAAGAACAGATAGAATGACTTGTTTACCCTTTAATAGATACTACATCTGTAGGATGCAGAGGCAATATAACTCATGATTTCATTCCATTTTGCTTAAACATCTTAATAAAAAGAGGTCAACATCTCTCACAGAGTTAAATGTGACCATAGTTCTGTATTAATAGAAATTAACTAGTAACGTTTTGCTGGATATAAAAAGGGTGTCTCTTTGGATTATTATAACTGATAAATGTTTCAACTAACTATCCTTTCATATAGACACACCACTGTCTTTATAGGATTCACCAGTTTTGAGTTTACAAGTTTCTAGATGAACCTCAGGATTGTTCATCTTTTCCCTAATATTGCAGCTTAAGTCAATGAAACCTTCACACTGACTATTCTAATTAAACACCTTCACATAGAAGCTTTTTGATTTTATCATAATCTCTTGACCATCAAAAATTCTCAGTACAAAGAAAGATGAGAGGAATTGCATGCAGCTGAGATAGAGAGAGCAGAAGCAGTACTTGAAGAAAAAACTTGGAGGGTCTGGATAATTGCCTGGAGAAGCTGCCACTTTATACACTTCTCCATTATTCCAGAGAAAAGTGTAATTTCCATCTAAGCCAAGAAACAAAGCTCCAAAATTTTTCAAGAAGAAACTTAGTCCTCAAATCAGGAGCAACCAGGAATTCAAACTGAGTTGTCACAATAACCTTCCTAGATATCAGCAGTTAAGCATGTCTTCTACTTCACTCTTGGAATCCAACCAAGGTTATCTTTATATAATTTCTTAACACAACCTGCTAATGTGCTCTTTCATCAGTTCACAGTCATTCCATTTTCTGCTTTTCATTGTTATCTCTAGACCAGTTTTGCCTCATTCACAAAGTGGCCTTTCTTGCATCATTCTGCCTTCTTTCATGTCACTTTTTTTTTTTTCAAGAGCTGCAGACAATTCAGTCTGATTCTACTATTATGTGATTCCTAGAAACAGCAGCTTAATTAATACAAGGCAATGATTATGTAGCCACTAGGCAATTTTAACTGCAGCTGAAACAAGGGAAAGTAAGATTAGTACAAGACAATCCCAGATTATTACTGAGATCCCTGCACTGTCAAGTAAATATAAAATCAGTGGATTTTTATTAGCAGTGGGAAAAAAATACTGGGCTGCAGAAGACAACAGAAGCAGACTTCTCCAACCCATGGAGAAGACCAAGTCAGAGCAAATGGAGAAAGAACACTGTGCAAGAGCTGTTTTCTGTGAAGAAAACTTTAGCCTATGGAGAGAGGCCCACACAGGAGAAGGTTTTCTGGCAGGGATTGTAGGCAATGGAGGGCAAACACTGAAACATTCGTTAAGGATTTCAATGCATGGGAAGAAGCCGCAGTGGAAAAGGGGAAAGTGTAAAGATAAAGGAGTAGCAGAGATGTATGGAAGTTTTGAGTTTTGTTTCTTACCATTCCACTCCATTTTAATTGACAATAAATTAAATTAATTTTTCTTAAATTGATTCTGTTTCTTTCTTAAGTTGATTCTGTTTTGTCTGTAACAGTAACTGGTGAGTGATCTCCTTGTCTTTGTCTTCACCTATGAGCTTTTTCATCCAGTTTTCTTCTCCTGTCCTATTGAGGAGGGCAAATAAAAGTGTAGGTATCCATCAGCTTGCCAATATCAAACCTCCACAGATATTGATAATTATTAAGTAAGCCAACACTAGAGAGAAAAAGCTGACAGGAACCCCCACATACCTATTAGAGTCTAGATTTCTATAGCATTTATGTTATCTGTAAGAGAATCTAAAATTGTATTATCTACAAGATAATATCTTGCATAAGATAAGATAAAATGTCATGCAATATTTGTTAAAGACAGATAAGAGTCTGGTTTATTTTTATTTATTTTAAAAGCAAAATTCATTTTGGTACAATAATTTAATTTCCGTCTTAATGTATTATATCTGTATTAAAAGAAACAAATTTAAATTTGTAAACTGTTCATGAATTTTCCTTAGATTTTCTTTTTCTAGAAAGTCTTATTTTAGGACTAAACTTGCCATGATTTAATTCAGTTCCCCAAACTTTATGACATTCCAGTGGCCAGAAACTCAGAAGGATTTTTTTCCTTACAATTTCTCTTTTGTAGCGGTAAGTAACTGTCGTTAAGCTAAAGACAAAGTAAAAAAGATAAAAAAAGGATCCTAGTAATTTTCAAACTATATGAGATATTATTGTTATCTTCACTGGAAACTTCTGACAAGTAAAAACCACATCAGTCTTCCAAACACATGAAGAGCAACATGAAAGAGGTCTTTTCACTTCCATTTAGCATTAGTGGCTTGTGGGTAATGTTTTTCTTGCTTTGTTTTGATTTTCCTTTTCTTCTAAGTTGAGGTTTTTCAAAGTACTAAATACATTCTGGATAGAATCAGACAGGAGAAACCTTGCTTTTTTGAACACTGAATTTTATTATTTCCTGATCTACGCTGACATTTATAACCCTTACTAGAACCTAAAGCACATCTGTGGCACTTCTTTATCAATGTAGATAAGGGTTTTTAAGAGTATCAAAAAGATAGATGGACTGCACTTGATTTTGTTTACTGTTAGAAGTTGTAGGGAAAAGCTTCTCATACCAAAAAAACCCAAACCAAAATAAACAAACAAAGTTTTATAAAATATTTTGAGATGGTTTATTAAATTTTTATCTTTTATTTTTGGATTTTAAACATAGTGCAAGGCCTTTGTATGATCTTATCCTTTCTAGGCACTTGTCCAGAAGTTATTGCTGTAAGATCACACTCTTTTTTCCTCTAAAAGATCTTCCAGCTTTCTAATGGTTTGCCCTCTGTCCTTTAGTCCTTTAGCCATTTTTGTTTAAATTGATATGCCAGATACAATGACAATGATTCTGTTCAATGATTCTGCATCTTGTACAACCTCTGATATTATAAAACTTCCTAAGAAGCCATTAAATATGATGCCTACACTGCAATTCCTTTTTCTACTTTGGCACTGATAGTCAGTAGAACTAACAAATTAGTAAGGCATAGCCTTCCTGCTCCAACCTTCATTTAATCAAGTTGTGCTTTTTAAAGTATTTTCCTATCTGGTGGTTTAAAGTAGTTCCTAATACCTTCCTGCAAATAGAAGTTAAACTATTTGGTCTTTAATTTCCTGCTGCGCCTCAAGGCTTTCTCTTCAATTAGAATACTCTATTGGTTTCTCTGATTTCTGTTCTCATTCCCAGTACAACTCTTGGGAGATGACTGCTTCTGGAGTCTTGGTTAATGTTCAGAGCTTAGCATACTTATTATTTGTCCTTTTCTTAATGTTATTATTTCATGTGAATTTGATTTCTCTATTAATACAGGCAAATTTCAAAACTAGCCTGTAATTTTCTTTTGTTTTCATTTGTATGTTATTCCTTTTATTGGTACATGCAATATACTAGACTCCTTTATTTCTTTTGAATTTTATCGTATTTAAAAAATTCACTCTTAATTTAAATGAGGGTGTTTGTCAGAGTATATTCTGATGTGTTTTCTTTCTCTTCTCATACATTTTAACCTAATTTTAAAAGAATTTTAAAGATTTTTCTAAGGTTTTTGCTTCTAATTAAAAAAAAAAATCTGCAAAGGCAGCTGAATATCAAGTCTTCCTTGTTTCTTTGTTAATTACCTGTCTTACTAGTTACTGAACTAGGACTTTATATGATACAATAAATAATTGCCTTAATCTATCTTATTCTTTCATTGTTTAAGGAAGAAAAAAGTTATTTTCCTATAAAATGCTCCAAATGGCAGCCATGTGACAGAAGTCTAAATGCCACATGCACACATACACACTCACCCACCTACACATGGAGAGACACTGTCTGTATAAATATCTGTATCTTTTGTACTTTCCATTGATGATTCAAAAAACCTAACAAAAGATTTTTTTTTAAAAAATAAACAAGTGAGTTTCTCATATAAACAAGTATTTCTCCTTTTTTTTACATTCCCTACCTTTCCTTATGTGATTGTTCATGTCCAAAGCTGTTCCAGATGTTTTTCTATATGTCTAACTTGCCAACATTTGTCTTAATTTCTTGTCTTTAGTGAATAACTAAAAAAAGTGGCACTGTGAGTATAAACCATGGTCTATTAACCTTTCTAGACAGTGAATACCCAGTCAGAAGGAGATATATGAAGCATCTCCCATTTCATCATTTGAAGTTGTTTTGAAATATACAAACATACATATCATTATTTAAAAGTACATTTATTTTATACAGAAGCCATAGTTTATCATAAATTTTTATTGGGAAATATCTACCCAGTGATTCTATAATCCAGTCTCCATTCATTTAGAATAGAATGAATAATAATGAAAAACATGAAGATGAAATGCAACTCTAAGACATCATCAGCTCCTGCTTGAGAGGTGGTGTAATTATTGCCTGGGGAAAGAGACTTTTTGTTGATTTGTTTTTTATATGTGATGCTTTAATTAAATGATAGTGAAGTATGTGATTTGTTTTCTGGTAAAAAATTATTTTCTTGAGAGTGAATAAGTAGGTTGTAAACTTAATTTGAGAAGTCTCTAAGGCAGCAGAAGAAAATCTCAGAAAACTTCCAGATATATACAGGAAATAATGGAAATAAAGTTGAAAAGAAGTTGTGCTATGGAGACATGGGCCTCATAGCCATCAGTATTCTTCAATTCAGGAATAGACTAGACATCCAGAAATAACATCTAACAAAATGCTCTGTTTATTGCTTTCAAGTAATTTTGTATTAAGTTTGATATGATAATGTTACAATATGTTTTATTTAACTCCCTACTTGGGTATTGGATCAATAAATATTCAGGGATTCCAAATCCTGTGCTTGCATATGTATAACTAAAATTTTCTGCGTATGCTTTGCTAGAAGTTCTACCATGCACATGTCATAAATTCTTCAAACTTCTTGTACCTGCCGAGGTCACTCCATGGCACGTGCATAATATAATGACATTTTCGAGATATGCCAGGCCATTGTTCTGTTCAACAGGAATTTATTTATTCTCTGCAGAATAATTGAATTCAACACAGACAAGAATATGATACTACTATGTAGCAGTAAGAGAATTCATGAAGAGAGATGTGAATCCTCATTCCTGTTTTAGGAAACATTTTTCATTTATTCTTAGGTTTTTTGTTTAATATAAATATTACTTTTCCTTTGATAATATTAAAGTATAAAGCCTAGCAAATTCATGTTTTACATCCATCCTCTTTAGAAAGTGAGCTACGGGTAGGATCAAAACTCTTCCTGTGCTTTTTCCTCACAGCTGAGCAAGTTTTTTGATTTTATTTTCCCCTTAAGACAGACTTCATACCAGAATTAAGCTGGATATGTGGTCTTAAATGACCTAACTCTAAGGAAAACTTAAAAACTAGATGTCCCCTTTCCTTGTAACAGCTCTGAAAATTTAAAGAGAAGGCTTTTAATTCAGAAATTGAGTTTTAGACAAACTCAATAGGTCTTATTGAATTATCATGGAAAGAGTGATTATAGGAACCTTCCACTGGAAGAAAATTCTGGGATTTAGATCAACGTGTGATCCTCAGCTTTTCAGAGTATCTTGCTTCCTTTTTTTTCAAGCATACAATATGTAATTGGCATTTCCTACAGGTTTATCGTAAGTGGCTTGTCAATTAAAGTGTAGTTATTTGGGGAGTTTTTTTATTTGTTTGTTTTTGAGTTTTATTGTTGTTTTTTCCGAATCACCCATCTTAGACTTCTATTTATTTGGAGTGCCTTAATGCATAGTTCATTTGGGAACTACATTCCTCAGACTAGGTCTTTCACTGGATATGGTCTCCAATGTACTCCTTCCTAGAACTTTTTTGGAGTCTACGAGCATTACGATACATCTTCATTAATAGAACAAACTAGTATTTTCTTTTTCTTTTTACATATTTACAAATAATTATTCAACACTTATCCCTATGACCAAATTCCTTACAAAGGAACAGCTTTCTATAAAAATTCAGAAATTAAAAAACAAAGAATCATCAAAACAACAATTCTCTTCTACATTAATTTCCTAAGCTATCTGATAATATCAGGGTCTGGATACACACCTTGCTATTAAGCCTGCGTGATCACTGTTCTTGCAATATTCAGTGACATTTTGAGTACAAATACCAAGATTATTATCTTTTAATATTAAACATTATATGAGTGTTTAAAGTGTCTGTGAAGCATATTCATATTAAATATTATTGCTGACATTTGGAAAAGGTCAAATGGAATGGCCTTATGCAAAAAGCATATTAGTAACAAGACAGAATTATTACAATTATTAACAATAATAATTTGATTAGAAAAATATCAAGTTTGAGAATCTTATTGTCTTTTAACAAGTTAACACAACTACTCATTTAAATTTGGTCAAAATTGCAATCTTTTTAAACACACTAATATCAACAGCAGGCTTTTCTGTTGAGCATCCTTTTTTATTTCCTAGCCAGCCACATAGTGAAAGCATAAAGCGAAAGAATGAAGGATGTAGTTTTTTCCCTTACACAGCAAATATAATTACTAAGCTCCCTAAGCATCTACCAAAGGTGAGTAGGTGAATCCAGAAAAGATGTTTGTTTACTAAACTCTCCAGCAGAAAAAGCTAACATTCTATAACTAATCTAATTCTGTGTTTGAACAGAGGGCTAGATCCTATGCAGTCATCCACGTTTTTCCCTAGACAATCAAACTCTTGCTTGTAATCTGAAACTTTATTTTGCTTAGAAACCTTATTAGCACTAAACTCATTTTAAATTAAGGTAATAAAAGAACTGGAGAGGAAACTCCAGATACATTAGCTGCAGCTGTCTTCCTTCTTCATCCCTTCTGAATTTTTCCCAGACAAACAGCCTTAATTTTCTGACGCAATTTCTCATCAAGAGTTGGATTTTATTTAGTTATGGTTGTTCTATTTCTGTGTATTTTAAGATCATATAATTCTCTTTTGTTTGAAGATTCAGATCTTATAACTACCAGTTCATAAGTCATAGTACAGTATAATTTTATCCTTTCAACCTGGAGATAGAAGTGGGTTTCAGACAGTGGTAAATAAAATCTGCAAACATAAATCAGCATTCAAATAACTTGTCTTTTATCTATATCCACGTACAAGTTATTAATTTAGCTGTCTAATCTACTAGTCAGAGCCTCTCCCCCCAAAAAGATATATTTTACAGCTTCTTTATCTTCCACTAAGTAGAATTCAGATTTTTTGTCTGATATCACATATATGGCATTTTTAATTATCATTCTTAATGATATCAATGTGTATAGGATAATATAATGGGGTAGTTCAAGAATTGGTATTAGACATGACAGTAATGCTTTTTTGTCAATGATCTAGATTGAAAATCTAAATATCTTTAATATATTGGCTAAATGGATTGAATAAAAAAAAAAAATCATATGAGAATTGAGAAGGTTATATCTGTAAAGTTCTGAAGGAAATTTAAGAGAATAGTAATCTAGATGGTAATGAAAGAGTGTATTATCTTGGAAATTCCATTGGGACCATGTGTAACAAAATTGATGACATTGATTGCATGAGATATCTGAAAAAACAGATGGAAGTAGAGAAAGCGATCTATGTGGTTGGACAGCATTCTTATGGGTATTTCTATGCATTTACAAAGAGAGTGGGAAGAAGAAAGAAATAATTGAAATTTTTCCTGAATCCTTAAGACAATAAATGTCTGGGACCTGAACTTTTATGAGGATAATTGTGTTAATGAAGACCAGTAAGAGTCCATGTATGTTAAGGAGAAGAGGAAAATATGTATATCTCCTGGACAACATGGAAAAAAAAGGCAAGTGTTAATAGGAAATGAATAAGATTGCAGTATCTGAAAGAAAGTTTTTGATCGTTCCTTCCATCCCCAGGTATTCCAAGGATGGAAGTGAAGAGATAACTTGTGGCATGAAGTAGTAATTTCATATTTCTACAGACTTCATCAGCTTAACCTCTTGTTTTCTTGTGATGCTAAGGGTTGTCTGAGATGATAGTGATATGCAGCAGACAAAATCATGACATAGAACCAGCAGTTAGATTTAGTTAATGGGACTTCAACTAACTGGAATATGTGAACTTGTAAATATATAACATCATCACCATGGCTAGGCTTCACGAACGAAGATATGGGAAAGGTTCTACCCACGCTTGCTGCAAGCACGCTGATGGCTAAAAAGGCCAATGCGGGACGCGCAAGTCCTGTTGCGAAAGGCACAGCAGAAAGTCTCCTTAGGCAGTATTGGTGAGGCACGGTTCTTTCTGCATTGTCTTTTCTCCTCGAGACTGATTCTACGTGCATTCTCAAAGGAGGCAGCAGTGTTATGAATGGTGTGCCTCCATGTCTCTCGATTGGAGACCAGGGTAGACCACTGACGGCAGTCAATATGACCAACACTGAGGCATTGTTTAAATATATATATATATATATATTTGCAGAAAAATGAGAACCCTGTCTCATTCTTTAAGTACAGAATTTCCAGTGCTTGGGACTCTTTCAAATTTGAATTTTATACAATATTCTTTCCCTCATGGAACATGTTAATAGGGTTCTTATCTATGGATCTATATTTCTAAAGACAGTATAAGAGTTTAGTATGTTAATGGTATCTTCCTCATTGTTTCATTTGCTTGAATTTAATCCGAAGGCCTCAGAATTAACTGAGGTAAGGAGGGATGCAGAAAACCTATTCAACAAATCTTTGGCTCCTTAGAAAACAAACTTTAAATCAGATTACCAGGTATTCCATTGCCAGTACTCGAGCAGCCGTATGTGAATATCTGCTACTGATTATCATTATTTTGAATATAATTTTCAAAAAAAATATTTGAATCCCTTCTAAATGGAAGAAGACATGTATGCCTTTTTTGCAAGGGAACACCTTTTTTCTTGTAATAATGACTTATGAAAAGATAAGTATAACTCTGTCAAAGGAGGAGGCTGTTTTAATAAAGACTTATTTTATTTCTTTCCTCCTAGACAGAGACTGGAGAAGTCTTCTTCAAAAATTTTATCCCAAAGCTGCAAAGCAGCAGAAAGCTCACAAAATTGATTGGAAATCCAATAATATCAAGTAGCATTCGATATTAAGCTTTCTAAAGCAATTTTTTGTATGGTTAATAAAACACAAGAAAGGACATGAATTGTTAACAGCATGTGAATTTATTAGGAAGAGCTGGAGAATGTCCCTAGTAATAGAGAGACTGCTTCAGGCAAGCAGCTTGCCATGCCTGCATTAAAGCATAAACTAGTAAAAATGCTACCGAATATGAAACTGTTCTAATCTTCCAAAGGGGAGACAACAGACACTTCTTAATTGATTGTCAGGCACATGATGGCAAAACTAATAATCCTAAATAGATGTGAAGACATCTTTTCATTCTTTTTCTAATGATTTTAATAAGACTTCTGAGGCAGCACTTTATAATGTAATTAATCAAGTTTTTGAGAAGTTCCACTCATTTTTTTCTTCAGCCTTCTGCCACAGAAAAAATCACTCAAGGCATTCTATAATCATCCAGAAATGTCCTGTCTATTGTATCTTAGGATGAATTAGGAAACAGACAGCTCATGAGAAGACAAAAATTGTAAGAATGAAGTTCACACAGCAGAAATGCACATCAGGAGTCCTCTTTTTATAGGATGTTTTCATCCATTAGAATCCCACAATAGATATTGGGTTATTTTTATATATCAGAGTGAATAAGTAACTTTTTGTAAACTTATAAGCCTAATTAAAATAGAATTAAAGAGAATTTAGAGTTGGACTATGTTAAGAAATTTTTTAATGTAACTTTTTTCTGTAGAAAATTTTAGTTCAATAAAACAGTTTCTAAGAAGTGTTTGTTTTTTATTTCTTCTTTCAAAATAATCAGAAAATAAGCTTAAAATAAATAAGTTTTCAAAGGCATTCACATTGAAACTATGTAACGCAATAAATAAATTTTATTTATACATATTTCATGCTGAATATTCAAATATTCATATTTCAATATTCAAGTATTTCATAATGTTTACCTCTTACAGTCAAAAAGGCTTACTTTGAAATGAAAAATATAAAAATAATTCACATCAGATCTAAATTTGTGTGTGGCTTTGCCTTGTACTTACAAAATCTCAAAATATATACTTTCTGTTTTTTCTTTTCTTAACTTTATTTTTTTCCCAAGGTAATGAAAATCTTTTTCCAGAAGTTTTAATCACAATAATAATTTAATGATTTAAATTAATAAATGATAGTTCTACAGGAAGACAAGTGTTTGGTACTCCACATTTTAAAGAACACAAAATACTTGTAGTCCCTTTAGGATTCAGGCAGTAGTGAAGTCCTGATGTTCTTACCGATATCTCATGTTCAATATAACTCATTTTTCAGCATGACAAAGCAAAATCTTAGCTTGTTTAATTCAATAATTAATACAGTTTGAAAGCTCTCAGTGGCTCTCAGTTGTCTATAAAAGGTTGCAGCATCTAAACTATGGGCATATAATTGACTTTTATGATTGGAAACAAAAACTTTCACTCAAAAATAATTTCGAAGTGTTTATCAAAAGTTTAACTGATAGATCTGATAAAATTATTTTTATGAGAGCTTTTTTGAACAACTGAACCTTTTTCCCATACTTTATGTGGGTGATAGCTATCAGATTAGTACAGAAAGCAGGGCTGGTATTTTGAGAGGTTTTTTTTGTTCTATCTTCCTACATCTGGAAGCCACATATAAGAAAAAAGCAAGATAATCCTCAGATGTCATCTGGGAAAAAAAGACTATGAGAGATGAGAATGAGACGGAAATCAGGAATCCTTCTCAGCATCTGAAAATAAACCCCAAATATATCCTGGATTTGAAACAGGCAGTGAGAAATTTTCTTTTTTTTGTCAAAAATACGTTATTTTTGTATCATTACACCAGTTTCTACAGAGTTCTTGTTTTTTTACGAGTTTTCAATCTTTTTCTTGCAGCTTTAGTTACAAGAATCAATAAAAAGGACAATTTATCTCTGAATATGTTATACTTATGAAGTAGATTATAGTTACTGGGAAGGTAATTTCTTAAATGATGTCTTTAAAAACAGTTTATTTAGTTCCATTTTACAGTTTTTAAAAATTGAAAGGATTTTGAACATTCTGTGAAATTAATGTTTGTCTGGGTAAATGAATGCATCTTTTCAATAATTTTTCTTGGGAAAATTTGAAAGTAAATTGTATTATTATTTGTGCAATTGTATTATTAGTTGTATTATTATTAGTTGTGCAAAAATTTTTGCATTGATAAACTATTACAGCACAATCTGCCTAATTTCATTAAGCAATTCACAGTTATAATTCTACTAATATGTTGATAATGTGTTGACCTTGTGATCTTTTATACACCTTTTTTATACACCCTTCTATTATACACCTCAGATGCTTTTGACGATTTCATTTACTTTATTCCCCTGTCTACTTTTCCTGTCAACAGCATTAATGAGTTTGCTTTAAGTGATGTGTTATATGTTTGCGCTTTAATTAGTAATTATTGAAGGAAATAAGAGCTTTGATGGAAGAGAAACAAACTTCTGTAGCACAGATGATTTTTTTTATATTTAATAACTGCATGCTTTCAACTTGTACCAAGTTAGTGGAAATTTGAAACTTAGTAAAAAGGAAAATACTGACTGTCCAAGTGTCACATATGAAACAATGAAAGAAAGTGGTCCCTTTCACTCAAACTTAAATGGAAATAACTAATGCTTAATATGTACTAATATTAGTTATATAAAATTACTACAATTTTAGATATCGGATGTTTGGAGCACCTCTCCCATAAAGAAAGGCTGAGAGTTGGAGTTGTTCAGGGGGAAGGGGAGGGGAGGGGAGGGTTAGGGTTAGGGTCACCCTGATCTAGTGAAAGCTGTCCCTGCCAATGGCAGGGGTGTTGGAACTAGATGATCTTTAAGGTCCCATCCAACCCAAAACACTTTATGATTTTATGATATGTATTTCTAGGCAACCTAGATTACTTCACAAAGCGAAACAGTCCTAAATTAACTTCGGAGAGCACTCAGTGAATATTATATAATTAGAGTTTTTGTAGTTTGTAATGTTGTATATAGAATCATATGTCAGAAACTAATGTGCATTAATATAAATATACAAAATGTTGGCTTCATATCTCAGTGTAACCTATACATACAACTACCTAGTAACAGCAAAAACAGTTTGTGAGGTCTCTGGTCACGATTCAACCAAGTATTTTCCTGAAGTCTGCTGTGTGTAAACTCTAGTGTTAAGTAGACTTCCCTGTCTGACCACCCAGGAGCCACTCTGGCAGTCACACTCTAATTCACCTGAGCTGGGATCAAGGCCCCTTCTTAGCTAGAAACCCCACACTCACACAATCAGATCAGGTTCCCTTATGGCTTGACCTCACATTTCTCATATCAGTCTCAGATGTCTCAATCCTTAAAATAATTTATTCTTTGTGCAATAACTGAATAACAGCTAGAGATGAGTGCCTCCAGGAAAGAACTCCATACAAAGGAAACCCTGGGCTTCTCTGTACCCTCACAGTCTAATTACGTGATAATCTGGAGTCCTCTGTTCTTGCCATATCTCCAAGTGTCCATTCACTCAGCTGGGCCACAGGTTCCTATGCCCCTAGTTATGCAGAGTCAGCAGCTCACAGCCTCTTGTCTAGAGGTCCCACCACCCAGAGCTCAATCTGCAGCACACGCTGCAGCTGCTTATTGAGCTGCTGGCACTGAATGTATTCCTCAACAAATACAGTAGTGCTCCATAACCGAATGAATTACAGCGTAGGTCTAAAAGATTAAAAACAACACAATTACTTTCAGACTGATATATCCTACTTTTGTAATGTTTCAAATTATTTGTCTTTTGCATTAAAAGAAATTCACAAAAGGTGTAACTGTTTCTTTGTTAGTAAAAACTAAAAACCAATACTGTTTAATCATGCTTATTTTTCCTGAATTCTCTTCTAGATTACATTATATGTTTTTATGGTAATATATGTGTTCTTTTCAAATTTGAAATTTTGAAATGGAAAAGAAAAATTGTATGACCAGTTTTATGTGGTCAGATAGATCTTTCAATCAAAAATTTGACATCAGTGGAGTTCTGCAAGACTTCTTCCTCAGGAAAAAACACTTTTCTAGACTTTGTATGATGTTGAGTACAGGTTTAAATTTCTTTACAGAAATAAATTTTAAACTGAACAAGAAAACAAAAAATAAAAAATATACTTTCCCAGACGGAAAAGCTTCAGAACATCTATCATACCTAATTTTTCTTATCAGTCTATGCTCCAAGACAGAATAGTACTTGTGGAACTGTTTTTTCATTTGTCAGGTAAGTGGTGCCATGATGATATTGCCAGTTAGGCTTTGAATTTGACAAATGGTGCTGTCAAGTCAGCCTCTTTTGTGTGTACATTGAGTGTCTGGGTGTTTTTAGGTTCTTCTTCATTCACAAAAAAAAAAAAAAAAAAAAAAAAAAAAAAAAAAAAAAAAAAAAAAAAGCAGCATTTAAACATGTCCATTGTATTTCAATGGGATTTGTTACTTGTATCAAAAGTTCAATAGATTCTATTCAGCATAGCAAAATGTAACATTTTTAGTTCTTTCAGATTTCATGCTAGGAGAATTTAAGACATAATATTCAATGTCTTCAGGCAGCAAATTCATATTTTGTCTTTCCTAAGAGCAGTGACAGAGATGCCACAGGTTTTCAGACGGAACAGGTAAAAGAAGACACTCAGTCGAGTGCCAGAAGTGAAAAAAGTTTCTGGGAAGAGGCCATCAGCGTATATATATATTGGAAACACTATAACCTTTGGCTACAGCTCTGAGTGGGTAACTGTTCAACCATAGTGGGGAATGCATCCTTTGGGTTTTTTTCTACAAATAGTCTTCAGAAATCATGAACAAGTTAATAAGCTTCTATATCTATTGCCATTACATTTTGAGTTTTGTGATAAGGTGTAGTTTATTGAATTATTTCAGCTGAAAAAAGTGATGAGTACTCAACATTTAACACCAATTCAATATTACACAAACTCAGTATGCATTTGTATATGTCCAAACATACATGAGCTGTTTAGGTTGTGATTCTATTACCTGCTTTTTTTCCAGTTCTTGATGAGTGTGTTAGAAGAAATACATCTATTTCACTGTGCACTGTGAAAAATAGAGGTTTTTTTCCTTAATGAAAAAGAAATAAAGATTCTCTCTCTCAAAATTTGAAATACACATATGTGAAATTAGGTCAGTCAGAAGACAAAAACCACTCATTTAAAAAAAAGGTTTTCTTACTAAACAAAATCAACTTATATATACATAATCAAAAGTTCTGATAGAATCTTCCTTATAAGATTTTATTGGAGCAGGGCTATATTTTGCCTTGGATATTCTCTGAATAGAAATATTTACAAACATGCATTTAATGTTGAAAAAACATGACTCTAACTACTTTTAGCAATCGCAAGGATTATTATCAGTTGAATCAAGCCTCATACTTGTCTCTCACTTTCACACACACAAAAACACTCACCTCCTTTTTCATAATTACAATCACAGAGCCTGAAAGGCACAACTAGGGTAGCTCTGTAGTTCTCAAAAATAAGGAAAGAGAAAAAGTGTACAGCGGCAGTGAATTTTGGAAGTTTTATGACCTAACTAATATTATACTCTCAGCCACCAACCCTCAGACCTCTAATCTGACCTTTGTTTTTATCTGACAGCTAGTGAGGAATTCTCGTCATTTTTTTATTTCCACTTTTTAATTGATTCTTGATTAAGGCTGTACTACCCCATAGAAAAGTACCTATACATAGCAGGGTGAAGAATCAATCTATTAATTGTTTATTAGATAAATTATTGGAGACTTTTTTAATTAAACATCTCTTCAATAACTAAAGATATGTCCCAACAAAAAATGTTAACATCTTTTAATGTCCCTAGGCTCTCATGAAAGAGAATGTATTACCCTAGTTATACTTTGTTTTTTCACCTTTTTTAACCATCTAAACCAATTGACTTCAAAGAATCAGTAACAGTCAAGATAATGGCAATAGTTTCCAGCCAAGAGAAAGATTCTGGCTATTACAGCATATTTGTGTTTGTTTTCTATGTAACAATGACAAAGACAATATTTAAATTCAATTGTTTTGATATAGCCAACTTAGATTTGCTCTATTTTCTGCATTATTTCTTGCATTCTTATAATAATCTTAATAGAAGGTTAAGGTATTTGATTTCAGAATGTAAAATGAGAAGAATCCAAATTTGTAGGGAATATTTGGAAACTGTTAGCTGTGAGAATAGTGGGATACTGAACAGTTTCTATCCAATTTATCAAATCTTTGATTAGAAGTTTTCCACAATATGACTTTGAAATATCATGACCATACCTCAGTGAAGAGACTAATTACCAGGTCTCTTGACGTCCTCCAACTTTTTTACTCTGAATTTATCAAACTATTATTTTTATCTCTACTTTTCTTTATGGAGTTTATGACACTGCAAAAGTACTCCGGTAATATGTCTCAGACAGTCATGAAGTCATTTTCAGGGATGAGCAGAGACAAGTTTGCTTCCTAAAGGATGGTTAGCTGGAAGCAAGGGTGACCACAGTGCAGGCTGTGCCTTTATGGACAAGGAACAGCCCCACAGGGTCAGACAGACAGGGTGGACAGAACCAGATGCCAATTACAGGGTCCTTCAACAGGCCTAGGAAAGATAAAGTGAGAAACCAGATCTGAGATCCATCCAGGGGACTTGAACAGTCAGGAACATGAGGAGGCAGGACTAGAGAAAAGGCTACAATGGAGATATGAGGTCCATCCAAGGAGCAGGACTAGACAGAGGACAAGAACACAGGCAATCCTGTGGTGTCAATGAGATCAGCCATATTGGGATTTTCAGCTCATGAGCAGGGTAGAGAGACTAAGCAGGGATAGCTAGGAGTGGTGATGCCCTCAGGACCCTGAAAGTAAGGAGCACCTGTCACATATATTCTCTCTGTATTCATATGTGTCTATATACAGAAATTAATTTCCTAAATATCTGCTATTTACCTCCACCAAAACCAAGATGATTATTTGGGTGGAATGGCCTAGAGCTCACACATTTAGTATCTGATCTGGTCTTCAGAACAGCAAAAAGTATTCTCATTTTACAGTGTTTTACACCATTATAGCAAAGCAGATAATCACTGTATCCCTATTTTAAAAAGTTACAATTCACGTTATTAGGAAGCTGCATTATATTAAGTAATAATATAGTAATTATATTATTTATAGATATTATATTATACTACATTATATGTGCCATCACATCGCCATATTTTGTCAATCTGTGCAATTTAGTTGTACATAATTATTTGTTAATAAAACATGATACAGTATGAAATAAAATGTGACTGCACTGATGTAGACTTAATATTAATTCCAAATCTTTTTAAAAAATTCTTCTGTGAAATGAGATCACATTCCAGTCCATAGAACTTTAGAGTATAAACAACCCCCAAAAACCTGAGAAGAAAACCCTCACTAACCACTTCTTAAAAGTGAAATCCTGGATCTGAATCTCACTTCATTAATCATATGGGTCACAACAAACCAGCTTGTGTGCATGCGCGTGTAAGAAGGTCTAGGTCTCCAGCACATACTTAGGCCTGGTGCTGCAGAGCACAGTTTCAGACCCACTGCTAGGACTGCCTGCCCATCGAGCACATGGTCTGCAGCCAAGAGGAATGAATCCATGGAGAAACACATGGTCCAGGAGCCATGTGGCTGGGCTGTCAAGCAAGGAATGCCCATCCACACTACACCCCCTGGAGTTTCTTAGCGGAGCATTTTTTTCTTGTTTTCTTTCTGCTGTGAATATCTAAAGAAACAAAAGGAAGTCTTACCCAGCAAGTTTCTACACCTGTAATGACTTCTTGCAAGTAAGTAAAGTTTTACTGTGAAGTCTAATGTGAATATTCCTTCTTTAAATAAAATCTGCAAAACTAGAAAAAAAAAAAAAGATGAGTTGGTATTGCAGCAAAGTTGTAGAAATTCAGTGATAAGAAGTCAGAATCTTTATTTCTTCACAGAGAGATGGCTGACACTAGCAATGAGAAGGGACTGGACTTTATCCTGAATTGTTTCCTGATACGACAAAAATAGAGTTTTGTGGGGGCTTAGTGACACTTTCATATTACAATAACTCACAGCCTAGATATGATTCTAGTCTGAGATCTTGGTTAAGACCAAAGAGATGGGAAATTGTGTATCATAGTTATGCATTCCTGAAAAACAAATTAACTAGGTTAGCTGAAACTCTGCCTGAAGTTTTTATTAAGCAATACATATGTTAGTCACTGGAATAAATCATACATGGCTTTTCAGAGCATAATGTGACTGAAACTAAAACAGGGACATTGGAAAAGTGTCAAATTAAATGCAAACACATTTTGGAAAGGCTTTAGCCTTCCCAGTTCTGCTCTGAAGTTTACTCTTCTAAAATCTAAAATCTTTGTCTTTAGTGCTAACTACCAGCAGGCTCACCTGGATCCCAAACAACACAATATTCTGTTTGCTGCACCCAGGGCTACTAATTTAATATTTTTCTTTAAACTATGATAAAATAATTTATTATGCTTACAGTTAATTTGTCTAAGCAGAGCTGGCATGTAAGGACACAAAGTAGAGAGAGGATTTTTTGCAGACATGCTGAAAAGTTAGATTCTATGAGAAACAGTAGGTAGCTATTAAAAATACATAATGGTTCACATTATTGGATTCTTATAAATGGAAAGATTAATTCAGATAATATTTAAAGCAAGAAAATTTCTTACTTTAGACATCACTTACAGTAAAATTCTCCCTCTTGATATATCAGATATAGATATATCTCTGCTGTCATGTTTAGCGTGCTTGTTGTAAAGGGCCAATGTGTTTCTGACTCCACCATGCCCTTCTCGTGAAAGGCCTTCTATGCATGGATAAAGCTCACCTCTCACAAGCACCCTGGGATCAAGTTGCCAAGGGAGCTGTAGTAGAGCTGAACTTTGTATGTTCATTTATTAAAATCCTTTATCAATTTTTGGTTTGGTGTTTGTTTTCCACTTTAGGTTTTTTGGGGGTGTGCTTGGTTTTAGTAGATTTTGTTTTTTGTTTGTTTTGGGAGGGGTTGTGTTGACTTTTTTTTGAGGAGTGGCAAACTATTGCAAGTAATAAAAAGACTAAATCATTACAGTTTATCCAAAACGCAAACCATTATGTTACCAAGCATTTCCGACAAAGTAAAAAGGGAAGAACCAAAATACTTTGTCAGGTAGGATTTTAAATTCTGAAAATCTTTTATATCTCTACCTCCAAGGTTTAGCTACCACAGTTTAAGCCTACAAGAATCAGTGGAAAATGAAAATCATACTGTTAAGTTTTGGAATCATTACAATCATCCATAGTAACATTTCTCTTCCTAATATTGTTATAGTTTTAAGACCAACATCCAGGCAACCTTCAAAGATTCCAAAGGTTCCTGTGGTACATATATTATAGGAAAAAGTTGTGAAGCTTCTCTCTTGCTGTAGTGGTTTAACCCGGGCTGAGTGCCAAGGGCCCACTACAGCCACTCTCTCACTCCCCCTTGCCCAGCTATAGAGGAGAGAGAATATAATGAGCGGTTTCGTTATTCATGATAAGGACTACAGCAGCTTCTTTCTTGATCACCATCACAGGCAAAACAAGACTCCATGTGGGAATAATAGTCAGGTTTATTACTAACAAGGTCAGAGCTAAGAGTGAGAGACTAAAAGACACCTTTTACCCCCCAGCCCCTCCTTCTTACATCCAACCTGCTCTCCCGCAGCGGTCAAGGGAAAAGGCGAGGTGGGGGGGAGGTGTTGCTGTGGTCAGCTGCTGTTCTCAGCCGCTGCTTGGGGAGGAGAGTCCTTCCAGCCGCATTCCATGGGGTCCCATCCCTCACAGGATACAGTTCCTCTCACAAACTGCTCCGGCGAGAGTCCATCCCATGGGCAGCAGCCCTTCACCCACAGCTGCCACATGGCTCCCATTCCACAGGGTGCAGTCCCTCAGGCACAGGCTGCTCCAGCGTGGGCCCCACGAGCCACGCATCCTAACAGGAGAATCCTACTCCAAGTGGGCTCCTCTCCCCACGGGCTACAGTCCCCTGCCAGGACCCGGCTCCACTTTGGGTCTCCCACGGGCTACAGCCCTCCCCAGCATCCACCTGCTCCGGCGTGGCTCCTCCACGGGCTACAGGTGGGTCTCTGCACTCTTGTGGTCCTCCATGGGCTGCAGGGGCACAGCTGCTTCACCATGGTCTTCCCCATGGGCTGCAGCTGGATCTCAGCTCCGGCGCCAGGAGCATCTCCTGCCCCTCCTTCTCCACTGACCTTGGTGTCTGTGTTGTTGTTCACAGGCTCTCACCCTGCTCCTCTCTGGCAGCCATCTCATCTCCTCCTAACTATTTTTTTTTTTTTTTTTTCCTTCTTAAATATGTTATCACAGAGGCGTTCCTTCAACTACTGATTGGCCCGGCCTTGGCCAGCAGCGGGCCCAGCCTGGGCATGGGGAAACTTCCAGTAGCTTCTTGAAGAAGCCTCTCCCTCAGCCCCTCCCACACTGCCACCAAAACCTGGCCACAGAAAAACCAATACACTTGCATTGATATTAAACAGAGATAGTTACATACCCTTTGCAATACTTAGGCAGTTAGATGACTGTGATATATTTTAATAAATATATAATAATACTTCTGTGGAGATATTTATAGTGTGTGTGTATACATACACACAAATAATTCAATGGGACTATAAGACCCATTAGAAATTATTAAAATTTCAAATTGAAATCTATTCAAATATTTAATATTTTCATTCAGTCCTATTTAGTGAGGATTTAAATATGCATATAGTATAATTTAAATGTTTCAACTATTAGTTACACTCTTTTTGGCTATTCAGTTTAGTATTATCCACTTAAGCTATTATTTCACAACAAAAAAGCTAGGATATGACCAAATTAATTTGCATATTTTTAAAATTAAAAAGATAAGTGAAATTAATCTACTAGTATCTAATAGTAAACATTTGTGAATATGGAATACCTACTTTTGTCATTGTGTATCAAAAATGCTATAGATTTGCAAAATTCTGATTAGTGACATTTTCATACAGAGTATATGCATTTAAGTATGTGAATATAACAGTTTCTTGAAACTCAGAAGCTAGCCATTGAAAATTAATTCCACTTTTTCTGCATATGTATTGCTTTAAACACTTCAACCAGCTGCATAATGAAGGATTTAGTCTTAGCAATAAATGTCATAGTCATCAAACTAAATGTGGTAAAACAGTTTAGAATACTAATATAGGGATTCTTGTTTCAGTCGTTTTTTGTTGTTGCTTTGTCTTTTGGGGGGTTTTGGGGGTTTGCTTTTTTTGATATATAATAGATACAGACTCTAGCCTGTTTAAGGGTCTTTGTATCTGATTGAGATGCAATATGCATGGCCCAGTACTATGACACCTGCTGTGACTTTGCATTATGTTTCAAAATAATAGGTTCTTCAAGAGGAACAAATGCCTTCCAGTACAGTAATTGATTGCAAGCATCAATACAGCAGCTGCTTTTGTACACTCAGGAATAACTTTATTTTAGGATTGTTGGATTTTTTTAATAACTTTACATTTTTTATAGCAGCTCCCATTATTCTGTAGTTGTACTGTTTCAGAGGTCTCTGCTAACAGTAGGGGAGGGGCTATAGAAGTGAAAAGGAACCTTTTTTTTTCCTGAGCATTTTCTATTCAACTTGTTAAATTTGACATATACTTTCCTGTACAGGTATGGATACCTGCCATTAGCTAAACTCCAGTGGAGGGACAGAAATTGTTTAATGGCAGGAAACTGCTTCTGCTTTCATTATGAACAGCACAAAACGCAATACAAAGTTACAATCTAAAAGACATGTATATTAAGTAAGAACATGTATCTTCAGTCATAATATTTAGAGGACACTCAGAAGCCAAGAAAGAAGGGTCAGCACTTCTGTGAACTGCCTAAGCACTGCTTGATCTTGTTTTCTTGCACATTATTCTAAGAAACTTCAAATTATTATTTAATATCCTCAGGAGCTTAAAACAAGTATAAGCATAGACACGTATACATCTTGTTATTGAGTACAATATATTCCAATATAGGGTTTTCTGAAATGTTTTATGAACTCATTGCAGCATTAAGTAATCGTCTCTTTATCATTAAGACGTACCTCTCATGAGGAAAAAATATTTATCTTCATTTCATACTTTTTACTATTTAAGTTTTTAAAATATTTTTACTAACCAAACAAAAAAAAATCCCCAAAACACAAGCAGTTATGATGAACAGGAGTTAAATTCTCAATATGCTGAGACAGACACACCCTGTAATACCATCCTCTCTGGAATGAAAGTCTTTCATTCTTGTGGCAACAATGTCACATAAATAAAAGAACAAATAGATCTTTGAGTACGGAGGAAATAGGAGGCAACAAGCATTTTACCTCTTTATGTCTGTTTTTTTTTTAAAGGAAGCCCAAGGCACTACTGCTTTATTTATGAAAAGTTCTATCTGATAAGGAATATCAAAAGAAGAAGAGTTATCTTTCCTAGGCGTGGGCTCTCGCATCAAGTGGAAAGGCTGTAGCTAGAGGGTCAAGCAGCCTCACGCCTTCTTGCCTAATCCAAACTCCACTAGAAAAATTCTGCAATCTGATCAAGTTCGGGCATTTATTACATCCCATGCTGAATAGCTTATGGCAGGACTGAAGTACTTGTAGGCAAATCCAAAAGAGAAGCTTACAGTGCTATGAACACCTGATACAGAAATACAGAAATGCCACCTTCCTATAACATCTAAGAGCATGCAGAATATATCTATGTGTCCCCTGGAGAGGGAAGTTTTAAAGATCTGTGTTTTGAGTTGATGTACTCTTTTCCAAAATTCCATTTGAATGCACTTGTTGTCCATCCATTGTCCTTCCTAGATCATTTCTGCAGCTATGTTGTTCTGATCATGAAATACAGGGTATCTAAATCTTTTTCCTGAATGGTTGGGCCATTCAGGAAATACAAGTAGGAAGAAACATAGGACTACTTTCTACTGTCCTTCATCTTGAAACTAGACAAATCTTTAATAAATGTAAGGGGAACAAACTAGATATATTACAACAAAGAAGAAAATAAATATTGTCTGTGAGCTATAAAGCATCCTGAAAGGTAACAGAACACAAAACTGCATAATTACAGGTCAAAACCTTATTCATACTTTTGTGCCCATACTCTGAGTTTGCTTGATACAAGTAAATTTTTAGTAGGAAGCTATGTAACAGCTCCACTATGGTCAAACCAGTATGCTATTTATCTTATTAGTGAGTGAATTGTTCATGTCCTGCTTCTAAATGCAGATAAACTGTTCACAGCGCTCGCTAACCCAGATATATGTCTTTCATGCTTGAACTAGTCTGGATCTAGCCAACCTGGAATGCTCGAAGAATCTCTTCTCTCTGTTGAGACATGATAAGAGAAGAAAATTAGACAACTTATTTATTTTACTAGCCTTACTTACATTGATATATTCCACTCTTGAGAAACTGATTGAATAATAATTTCAACACACCAGGATTTTAGCATTTTTAGCAATTTAACATCAGATGTGATGGTATGGTAATTCACATTATATGCTAGTAATATATTCTAGTGAAAGTTTAAAAATTCCATAGTTTTTTATTTTCATTCCCAAATAATCTGTTGCATAGTCAAATGCAGCAAATGAGATTATAAAAAAATTAAATGTTTTCTTGCAGTTAAAGCAAAAAAACAAACACAAAAACATCAACAGCATTTGAGTTATGTCACTTTTACATCCCTTGGGACTTACTGGAACTCTAGGGTCCATAATTCTGGGAAAAATAAGTAATCTGAGTAATCTTTAGAAAATGAAATTCGGTGTTCCTAAACAACCAGAGCTGGTCAGGTGTCTGGACCATTTCTCCTTACTGTTGTTGTTCTCTGACAAAAATTGGCAGTCTTGAAATGGCTTTAACTATTAACGACTCTGAAAGCATTTTGTAACTACAGATCCTCAATTGATGTGAAATGAAATCGATATTTTTGTAAGTTTCATGAAGAGTAGACAGCTGCAAGAAAAAATATTTTTATGTATAATCTTTTATTTCAAACATATGAGAACTAGGGAAAATGATGCATAGAAGCAATGTCACATAATGAAATGTAAATATGTATCTAGTTTATCTATGTGTGTACTTCATAGCTGATACTTGGAAATATTTTATTGTGATCAGCTCTCCTCAGAAGATTATAATCTACTTGAATTTCTGCAAAAACTCTTATATATGATTTTTATCAAGTCATTGAATTTTTTTCTTAATTTACAATAGAGAGGTATTAGATACTACTTTTCCTTAGTTCTCAGTTTATATCACACAAGTTGTGGAGTAGGTCTATTAGTTATCTGCGTAATAGGTCCTTAGTACAGCAGGGCCTTAGTCTTCTAACCTTTAGTGTGATAAAATAGTGGCAATAATATAGTCATTCAATGAACTATTTTTAAAGCATAGAACTTAAAAAACCCAAATAATAAAATAACAGAAAAATAACAGAAGGCATTCATGAAGCAGCTAGAGTCAGAGAAATACCTAAGAGACAGTTGTTATGAGCAATTTTGAATTGGATGTTTCCCATCTCTTAAATCTGCACTTAATAGTTATTTACAATATAAACTTATAATGAGGATGCAATTTAACTAAAAAATATTTCTTCCTTATTATTAGAGGTCTGCCATTAACATTCACTTAGTTCACATTAACATATTAATTAACGTTCACTTAGTTCCATGACAGCTTAAAGAACAAGGCAAACTTCAGCTTTTCAGGAACATTTAATGATGAGTGGCTTCCAAATGAATTGATTTTCTATCAAAAGATGTTGCTTCCAAATATATTTGAATATTAAATGATATGCTTTTGGTAGACTAAGCAAATAAACCCACAAAAATTATTCACAATGTTGCTTAATCTATAATAAGAATATTAAAAGGCCATATAAACCATTAAGAAATTGTTATTGTTCAGTTCTCTCTACTGAAAATTAGGTGAGTTAGATACATGCATGCAAAACAATGCAAGGAAATGTGGCTAGAGAGGATTTCTTAATTCGTTTTCATTATTAGATTGACTTATGTTTTAGGACTCAGTTTTGCAAGATACTTCAAAATCTCTGCTGTCATAGGCATTTTTAGATGCTCAATTTATGCAAAATCTGACAGGATAAGATTTCTAATTGTTACAAGATTGTACTGATTTTGTCAATAGCAAACAAAAACTAATGAAGAATTACTCAGTCTCTGAACTCTGTAGAGAAAAATTAAATAATTTTGTTTGTAAAACCTTAGCACACTTTTACATTATAATAGGCTAGGGGCTTAAAATAAGCTGAGCAAATAACATTTTCTATGTGGTACCATTTTGTCTACATTATCATTGCATATTTCATCGTAAGAGTTTCTAAATTCTTTAATATTTTCCTTCTAAGAGCAATACTGTAGTTCCTTGGACTTTAATAAGATTAGAGTTAGCACTACAAAAACCTTTCGTAAATAACATTATGTTGTCATCTTGAGTTTTGAGATGCAAAAACCAATATAAAGAAAATCCACAGAAGAATAATTTACTACACTTCAAATACAGAAAAACAATTAACAAGAATTGAAGAAAATTTTTTTCTACCATCCACTTGCAACTTTTCAGATATTGGGCCTGATTTTGCTTTTTTTGAAGTCAGTGAATTTTCTTTTCCTGGTAGTGGAAATAGAAGCAAATCATTAGCTAGCTACAGTGAGAACCAAAAACGATCAGGAATAGAATGGCTGAATTTTGAAGTAAGCATGACATTTTCAAGAGTCTATCTTAGCAATAATGGAAATGGCAAGGCATTGATTTTTATTTTTTTATGCTTCATTTGCTAAGCTGAAAAAACTTTCATTATGATAAAGTCCAGCAGCAAAGTAAGAACAAATGAAACCATGTTTTAAAGCAAACTGACAAAGAAGAAAGTTGAAAATCATCAAAGTTTTATAAGTCATTACTACTCTTCTTCTGACTTACCTGATGAAGAGTCTAATTGCTCCATGTTTGGACTATCTGTATATAGACAGTTTCTGTCATAATTAATTATCAGCCATGAGTGGAAGTCTACTTGTAACTGGAATTAAAATTCAAAATAATGTCTGTTAAATAAATTCAATAAATATGACAGTGTACAATACTTATATACCAGTTATATAACACCATCATCACATGCTGAAGATAGAAATTTCTGTGTATCAAAACTCTAAATTAGTCTGTCTTGAAATGGGAAAGTCAATGAATCTACTAAATCCGATAGTTAAAATATAAAAATACAGAAATACAGAAATCAAAGGGGTTTTCCAGATCTCGAAGTCCTCCTCCTAGCATGTGCTGGTCTTTAATAACCTTTCAGACAAACTGCTTCTAACTTGTAATTCTGTCTTCCTCCTCCATGCACATGTCCACACAACAGGACTCATAATTTATTATTTAAGTCCATAGTGGTTTGGAATGGGATAAATTTCTTCATGGTAGATGGTATGGAGCTATGTTTTGGATTTGTGATGAAAGTAGTGTTGAATAGTGTTTTGTTTTTTTCTTGCTGAGCAGTGCTGACACAGAGTAAGAAGCCTCTTCCATTTCTTGCCTCTCACCATCAGTGAGGAGGCTGAGGGTACACAGAAAGTTGGAAGGGAATACAGCCAGGGCACCTGGCCCAAGGGTTATTCCATATCAAATAGCATCATGCTCAGCAATAAAACTGAAAGAAGAATGAAGATAGGGATATTCAAAGTGATGGTGTTTGTCTTCTCAAGTCACTGCTGTGTGTGATGAAGCCCGGCTTCCATGGAGATTGCTGAATACCTGCCTCCCAGTGGCTGGTGATTGAATTTTAATTTGCTTGTGCATGAAACTTCTGCCTTACTTATCAAACTTCCTTTATCTCAACCCCAACATTTCTCTCTTTTACCTTTCTGATTCTCTCCCCCATCTTGCTGTGGGGGAGTGAGCAAGTGGTTGTGCGATGCTGCGGTACCTACTGGAGTTAAAACTACAATAGGGTCCCATTTCTATTTCTAGTATAACCACAACATTTTTCTTCTATAACTCCCACTTCACTCTTATGTGGAATGCTTTATGTTCCTGTACTTTTTCTCAGGAATAAGAAGCCCAAATTTTAGTAGGATCTCTTTCTTAATGCAGTCACAAATGGGGGCCTGCAAGTTGGCAACACTCATTAAAGCTCTCAAATGGAGGAAGTGGAAGAAATCAACAGCAATACAATCACCTATGGGATTTTAATAGGGTTTTTGCCACATTTATAATTAAGAACAGTCCAATACAGTCTTTTCCTATAACTTCCTCTTTTAATCATCTTTTCGTAAGGAATATTGCATTGTAAACATGCCATTATTAGTCACATTTCCAAACCTTATTTCTAAATTATAGATGTAAGTCTATATAAAAGGAGACAGTGTCTGCTTCTTCAGAATATCTGGAAACTGATTTTTTAAATGTAAACGAGAGTGATGGGAAAAAGACATGACTAGGAATATGCAGAGACACAGACCTGACCAACAAATTATAAAGGAGATAGTAGGACAGTCAAAACCGGTTCATCATATTAATTGGCAAGTATATGCACTTTTTGTAAGCTTATCTATAAGTTCTTGGACTTTGTTAAACTGGTTACTAAGGAAAAGGAGGAAGCCAGAAACAAAATACACAGAGATAGAAATCTGATAGGAAAACGTAAGGGGGACAAAGGCAAGAAACAAATCTTGCAAGTCAAGAGGGAGGCTATCAAAAAACTACACACAAACTAGAACTTTATTCATGGATAAAAATGCAAAGAGGAGAGCCCAGGCTGTTGCAGGGTGTCAGTGCAAATAGGTAGGGGTATGATAAGGGCAGGATAAAGGGAGAACAGAGAAAAATGGTGTCAGTCAAGTGTAAAATGGACACAGTCAGAACACTTGCGTGACTGAGCCTGTGCCTGATCACTACAGTTTGTCTTATCATCCTATTAAATTCCGTTTAAAAACAATTTCTCTGTCTTATTTCGCTCTCTGTAGTCTGTGTATGTCAGTGCCAAAAGGACTAGGTGTCAGATGCTGTGGGGACTGGCATGAGTGGGTTTGGAATCATATCAGGGGTGCTGAAGTGAGTTGGTGTCCCAGTTCCAGATATTGAAGCTGATGGCTGCTAGTCACTTTGGGAAAGGATCAATATGTGTCCTGAAAAATACAGTGGGAAGGATCAGTGTGAATAAGTAAGGGACTCAGCACTGATTGCTGGAGGGAGACCACTCCTGGTCCGTACCTCTCCAAACCAGGTATGCATGGGGTGTTCATGTGTATTTGGTAGTAAATTTGAAGCAGGACCAGACAGCAAGTAGGAGGCTCTGGGCCTGGGGTGATATTCAGAAGGACCTGAAACCACGTGGTACCTCTGAAATGAGTGTGTGAGTGCACGTTTTTTTGCTAGTGAGCCCCAAGCTGGACTAGAAAGCAAGTGGGAGATCTGTGGAGCAAGTAAGAAGGCCCAGGATCTGGTTAAGTTTGTTGGACTGACAAAGGGGTCATTCCAGCCACTGAGGGGACTGGTAGTGATTGTGAATCTAGAAAATGCCATGTGCATGTGCCTTCAGTTCTGCTTCCACTAGCTGTAGAGGATGAAAGGACCTGACCATCTAGGCTTATGTTTTATGAGGTCTCTATATATGTGCTGTTGAAGGCATCATCTTCTTGTCTGTGGCAGCCTGTGTGACCAGCCATGTCATACGTGTGTCTGTTTGTGCATGTGTCTCTGAAACACACGTGCAGCTTTGCTAATGGTTGAACCTGCAATCAGGAAAGCAGCAGCCATTTATCCCAGCCTGGACACAGATCCCAGGTCTACAGGCACAGGGCTGGACTGCAGTGGCCAGAAGACCAAACATTATGTCGAAATTTAACCCCAGCTGGCAAGTAAGGCCGACACAGCTGCTCACTCACACCCAAGTTGGATGGAGGAAAGAAGCAGAAGAGTAAAAATGAAAGAACTAATGGTTAGATAAAAGAAAGTTTAAGAGGTAAAGCAAAAAGCATGCACACAACAAAGCAAAACAGGGAATTCCCTCACCACTTCCCATCAGCAGTCAAGTGTTCCAGCCACTGCCAGGAAAGAAGCATTCCATCACACACAATGGCTATTTGGGAAGACAAACACCATCACTCCAAATGTCCCCCCTTCCTTCTTTCTCCAGCTTTATAGCCTTATAGAATATTAGAATTGTTAAGGTTGTAGAAGACCTGTAAGATCACCAAGTCCTGCACTAGTCTAGCACTGCCACAATATTCATCACTAATCCATGTCCTTAAATGCCATATCCACATGTTTCTTGAACACTTCCATGGATGGTGACTCCACCACTTCCCTGGATAGGCTGTTCCAATGCTTGACAACCTTTTCAGTGAAGAAAGTTTTCCTAATATGCAATCTAAACCTCCCTTGGTGTACCTTGAGGTCATTTCCTCTGGTTATGTCACTTGATACCTGGGAAAAGAGACCAACCAACCTCATTGAAAACTCAGGTAGTTGTAGAGATCAAAAAGGTCTTCATCAGGCTTCTTTTCTCCAGACTAAACAACCCCATTTCCCTCAGCCACTCCTCACAAGACTTAGAATCCAGATCTTTCCCCAGCTTTGCTGTCCTTTGTTGGATTCACTCCAACACCTCAGTAGTATGGAATGTCTCCTTGATCATTTGTGGTCAGCTGTTCTAACTGTGTCCCCTCCCAACATCTTGTGCACCTCAGCCTCCTTGCTGGTGAGGTAGCATGAGAGGCAGAAAAGTTTCTGACTCTGTTTCAACATTGCTCAACAGTAACAAAAATATCCCTGTGTTATCAACACTGTTCTAACCACAAATCCAAAACACAACCCCATATTACTTACTATGACGAATTTTAACTATCACACACAAAATCACTACATATTAAGATGCTATTTAAAAGGCAAGATATTATACCTGTCAGTAAATTTTGCTCAGTCATATATTCTTCAAATGGAGAACAAATGATAAAACTATATCATCCTAAACAAAAAAAAAAAAAAATATACTGTACATGCATCTCATCTGTTAAAATTTACAGGGACAAGATTAAATTCCCATATTTATTCCCTCTCTTGCACATATTTCTTACAGAAATAAAATTTTTGTCTCTTCATTCTCTGACTTTAGATCTTGACAGAAAAAAAAATGTTAACCCTTATTATTGCTGTAAATGAGTGACTTTGCTAGCTGTCCATGGTGCTTATTTCTTGGTTGTGCTTCATATTTAATATTTATTCTTAAGGAAGACCGGATTGTGTTGTAGGTCTTGGCTCACTCTGGAATCTACATCTGATTTCCCTCTCCGCACCAACCTCCCCCTCCTGCCTCGGTCCCTCATATAATATGACTATTACAAGAGTTTAGAAAAACTACGGATTTTGCTTGCACTCATTCCTTGGAAATAGTCAGAGTGGCCATGAGTTTTCTTGTATTAGATCAGCTATGTCTTTCAAGGACGACTGCTTGCCATCTGCAGTCATCCCTGTAATGGAACATTATTTACTGATACACCTAAAAGACTAGAGACTAGGATGGTGCCACTGTTAAAGATCAGAAACAATATATTACTTTAAAATTTGTGACTTTTTACCTACACTGATAAGGTTTTTCCTTTCATTGTAAGTCAACTGGCCTGAAGCCAACTTTTAATTTTAGTAGATTTTCCACTGCATATACCATTAAACACTTAACACAGTACTGGCTCTATTCACTCTGAAACTGTAGGCCTAAAGTGCACTAACTTAGCATTTGAGAAGATTCAATTAATTGTTTAAATAGTCATATGGTGTTCAGTATAATTTTTATCATATTTTTTGATCTTTCCTTAGGTTCTTTCTACATTCTTCAGTGGACCAAGGCATAAAAGTCAGTAAACTGCCACTAACTTGAGCCACTTAATCAACACAGCAAAATGTCACCCTGAAGTAAATAAGGCTTAACTGCAGCAGATCACGAAGGTGATTATATGGCTTGTCAAATAATTTGTGTATTTTTGCACTCTATTATGAATACAGCAGTAGACCTTATACAGGTGTATTGGCTAAGCTCCTCATAAGACACTGCTGTGCTTGCCACAGCAGCTGGTGCTAATATATGTGTGTGCAGTTGCCTTGGAGGAGAGAATGGGTATACTGAATACACTGTACCAACTTAACCCCAGAATGCCCATATGGAATGCTTTCTGAGCAGCCATATTTCAGCATTAATTTATGCCAAACCATTACTCTTCTGTAGACTTCTGTGCATCCTCTTACCTATATGTGTATCTGTGAGTAGATCTGTCATTATCTACTTTTGTACTACTGTAAAGTCCTCTTTCTAGGACACATAGCACAATGTGTGTGAGATAAGTTATTCCCTTAATGTTTTTCTTCTTTCTCTCTCCACATATTTGGCTGTAGATTAAATATGTAAAGCTGCAAGCAATCCTTGAAAAAAAATGTTTACTGCAACATATGGCAAACTAAGCTCAAGAAGCCCAATTTATTATTTTTTTATGTGCTTTCAGTTAAAAAAACGAATTAATGAATTTACTCTGAGCTCTGACCTGAAGGTTCCTAGTTCTCTTATTGCCTCTAAACCTCAAAGCTAGTATATGTAAATTTTACAACAACCATGGTGTCCCTCAGTGATGGGCAGCGTCAAAATAGGCACTTTATAATGAATAGAAGACGTACTACTTACAGTAGCTTTATTTTGTAAAAATAAATGCTTAGAAACAAGAACAGTAACACAAGAAAACAACAACAAAACAAAACCAAAACCAAAAAACCACCAAGGAATTTCCAGGGGTACAAACGAAAGAAAAAAGAACAGGCTAGTTTAAAAGACATTTTTGCCTACTTTACAGGTCTCAGCATATAGTGGATTCCTTCTAAAACAAAATAGGTTTTACCCAGTGCAAGCAGGCACACTGAATTAATGTGTATGTCAATGAAAGAACTCACTCAAACTGAGAGCTTTGAAGTTAGGTGCCCTGTTGTCATCAAAATGTCCACTTACAATGTTCAGACTATATTATATTAGTTTAATGTAACAGTTCCCCATTACCTGCACAGATGATGGCAGTAGACAAAGTAACTTACTTTCCCTTTATATAACAGCAGCAAAAAAATAAGGTATTAAGAGTACAGGCATAGTCTAATACTGTATGTGCTGTGCTGTGCTGTGTGCAGGCTAAGTCAGGCTACATTACTATCTCACTTCTGGAAGATAGCACTATTCTTAGTTTGTAATGTGCATTTGCCAAATGGAGTATAAACTTACTGCTCAATTTAACAAAACACTTAAGGAGCTTGCTTGCTACAGCATCGGGCTAATCATTATTTAAAATTATTTTGTTGCTCCTTGTTCAGTACTAGCATTATTCATGATGAATTATTTGATTTTTATGTGATATGCATGGAATTGCATGGGGATTCCAGCACAATTTAGCATTCATTTTTGTTCATAATTTTAGCAGAGAGACTTTTTAAAAAATAATGTTACTTCACATAATATTCTTTCTTACATGTTGTAAGATCGTATTCATTCTGCAACTACAAGGGTAGTTTTCATCATCTTGCTGCAAGGAAATATATTCAGGCTGACAAATTTTCACATCTTCCAGTCACTTATGTGCTCTAAGGGTAATTTTTCTTCTGGCTTACTCTATTCTACTGGAGTTGTTTCATTCTGAATAAAATATTCACTGAGCCAAATTAAACTTCAGCTCTAGTTGTCTACATGCCACCTGTACTTATTCTTGGCATTTTCCTTATCTGTTCATTCTAGTTTATTTAATTTCCTTCAGCATTTACAATATATACACATTGAGGTCTGTGACTGATCTGATGCCCAGGGACAGTCTTTCTAGTGACATCAATGATACTGCAGAATATCCTTAAATACAACTATAATTTTTTCCAAGATACTTGTCACTCTGGGAAGTATTATGAGAGTACATAGGTGAAATTTTGGCAAGGAAGGATAAAATAAAAATAAGACCAATTCTTCTTCTACAGTAGATATCTCTAAAGCGTTCTTTAGAATATGGCTTGCGCTGTTCAAAATCATCCATAGATTTAGTCACATTCGTTATTTTATTTACAGTCAATTTTGGGGTTTTTTTCCCCATTCAAATATGAAAGTTAAATTTAGATTAAAAACCCTTCAGCATTTTTCTGCTATTGTAGAACACACTGATTAACACACCAGTATTACAGATATTAATAATAGATGTTGATAACAAGTAGTTATCAAGGCATTAAATCCATACATATCATCTAATGGGTTATTATTTTGTAAAGTGAACAAGTCAATGACCCTAAGACGGGGATGTGCCTGTCACTACATTGTACTAGTAAAAAATTAGTTAGATTTCAAAGAAAAGTTCAGTTTTAAGGCTACTGAAGAAAAGCAGAGTTACTAACAAGTTAACTGTTAACAAGTATAAGCACACAGGTTTCAGACAACTTAAACATGCCTAAAATTCTCCTGGATTATACAATATGATGAAAAATAATTAGTTTGCTGTTTCTGCTCCTATGGAGACTTACTGTGCTATTGTGGAGGCTTTGTTCTTCTTTCTTAATTGCAGAGGTCCATAGGTGTTACATTTGAAGCAGTGTCTCCCTCTGGTATCACCAAGTTCCTGATGGACACTAGCTGGCAACGTGCGCTCACAGCCCAGAAGGCCAACTGTATCCTGGATTGCATCGAAAACATGTTAAGGGAGGTGATTCTGCCCCTTTATTCTGCTCTCATGAGACTCTTCCGCTGTGGGCAGGGACACCTTTCACTAGACCAGTTTCTTCCAACCCCCATTCAACTTGGTCTTGAAAACCTCCAGGGATGCAGAATCCACAACTCCTCTGGGCAACCTGTTCCACTGCCTCATCACCCTCTCAGTAAAAAATTTATTCCTAACACATATTCTGAACCCACTTTCAGTTTAAAGTGTCCTACCACTACATGCCCTTGTATGAAGTCCCTCTCCATCTTTTTTGTGGGCTTCCTTCGGGTACAAGAAGGCCGCAATTAGGTCACACCTAAGGTCTCTCTTTTCTATGCTGAAGAATCCCAGTTCTCTTAGCCTTTTCTCATAATAGAGGTGCTCCATCCCTCTAATTATGCTCATAGCACTGCTCTGGACTCATTCCAATAGGCCAATGTTCTTCCTGTGTTGAGGACTGCAGAGTTGGATGCAGCACTCACAAAGTGAGTCTCGCCAGAGCAGAGTAGAGAGGCAGAATCACCTCCCTCCACCTGCTAGCTACACTGCTTGGGATGCAGCCCAGGACACAGCTGGCTTTCTAGACTGCAAATGCACATTGCTGGCTCACATCCAGCCTTTAATCAACCAGCACCCCCAAGTCCTTCTCAGCAAGGCTGCTCTCAATATGTTCATGCCCCCAGCCTCTATACTGATATCAGCGGTTGCCACTTCTCAAGCTTGTCCAAGCAAGTCCCTCTGGATGTCACACCATCTTTCAGGTGTGGCAACCACACCATGTATCTTGACATCATCTGCAAGTTTGATTAGGGGGCACTTGATCCTTTAGCCTATGTCATTACTGAAGGTGTAAAATAATCCCTTTCCCAATACAGACCTCGGAGGGACTCCACTTGTCACTGATCTCCATCAGGAACTCTGTGGCACTGACAACCACCTGCTTGATGTGACCATCCAAACTAATTCCTTATCCACCTAACAGTCCACTAATCAAATTCATTTCTTTCCAATTTACAGAGAAAGAATTTACAGGGAACCATATCAAAGGCTTTACAGAATTCCAGATAAATGACACCTGTATCCCTCCCCTTGTTCACTGTTGGAGTCACTCCATTGTAGAAGGCCACAAGCTTGGTCAGGCATGAAGCCATTCTGGCTTTCTAAAATCACCACATTGTTCTCCATGTGCATAGCTACTAGGAGGATCTGTTCCATGATTTTCCCAGGTACAGAGGGTTACAGAGGCTGACAGTTCAGTAGTTCCCAGCATTCTTTTTAACCTTTTTAAGGATGGGTACAATGTCTTCCTGTTACCAGTCCCCTAAGACTTCACCTGTGTGCCATGATTTTTCAAATGTTATGAATAGTGTAGCTATATCACCCAATTTCCCTAGGAATCTGGGATGCATCATCGGGTTCCATAGACTTACATACATTCAGGTCCCTCAGGAGCCGGGTCTTTACATAAAGTGGGAGGGACCTTGCTCCCCCAATCCTCATGCTGCTGTCCATCCATTCGAGAGATGTGGGAAGAGAGGCTGCCATTGAAGATTGAGACAAAAATGTTGTTGAGAACCTCAGCTTTCTCTTTATCCTTTGGTACCAATTTACCAGCCTTGCTTATTGGAAAGGAGGAGGATTGGCTGGGGGTTGGTACACCTTCTTTGATCTACCTCTTCTAGTTAACATACCTGCTGAAGCCCTTGTTTTTCTTTGCATCCCTTGCCAGGTTCAGATTCAGCTTCACCTTGGCCTTCCTCACCCCATTCATACACAACCAAACTTCTTCTCTACACTCTTCTCAGGTCACCTGTCCTAACTTCAACTGCTTGCACATTTGCTTCTTTTCCTTTAGTTTGACCAGGAGGTCCCTACTCAGTCGTGCCGGTCCGTTGCCTTCCTTGCCCTATTTCTTGCTTTTGGGAATAGTTAGCTCTTGTGTTCTATGGAAGACTTCCTTAAAGATTGCTAGCTCTCTTCCACTACTCTGTTTACTACAGCCGTTATGAGAATGTGTTTGTGGGGGAGGAGGGAGGAAGCAGGGAGGTGATGGAGTATAGAAATAAATTCGAATTTTTATTAGTCCTGTGTTCATTTATAAGGGTTTGGGGTTTTTTTGTGTGTGTGAAATGTGTTAGGATCGTGATATGTGAGTTCACACTTAACAATTGCCTTTCTCATCTGAAAATAAAGCATATTTCATGATAGTGCTATTCCATAATATTTTTAAATTATTCTGTAGGACTTCATTGATTTACTAATATGAAGTGACTAGTACATGTAGAAAATACCATATGTTCTTAAAAGATTTTTTCTACCAGAAGATGACTGCAGTGACTGATGTTACTTTAGTCGCTACAGTTTCTGGGAAGAGCTTTCCTTCTAATATGTAAGTCGGTTATATAGGCAAATACTTGAATTTTATCTTAAATAAAATACATATTCAATGTCTCGAATATTCACGTGAGGTGACCACTTACTCAGTTTTCAAGTTTATCATACTTAATTTAGAAGATTGTAACAAAAAAATGCTCTTTTTTTTTTTTTGAACACCTTTATTTACTAGTCACTAACAATATTCTCTGAAAATGTTTACAGATAGTCAAGTATAAGATCACCTAGAAATCCTCTATAGACCTATGACTACATACAAACACTGTGACTTTTAAATATTCTTTTGTTGTGACCCACAGTGTCTTTTTCTAAAGTTCTTTTTGATTTAAGTAAAATAAATAATAAATCAATTAACATTTATCCATGAATATTTTAAAATGTATGGTCTTGTTATTGTGTTAGTAGCATAACCAACACTTAGTTCTTGATTCTATGCAAACAGAATGTCTCCTTGAGGAGACAATTTTTCAGTGCAGTGCAGGAGGGGATTCCATACTTCTATTGTACTTTCCTGCATCATCACCATGAAATGAGGCATTGCCAAGGGAGATAGTCTGCTGTTGTGGAACTTTTGTCTATCCTGACCTCTTAGATAGTTTCCAAGTTAAACACATCCATGACAATTAGAGAATTCTAGTTGTGACATCCATCTCTTTTCTTGTTATTAGACTCCTTTATTTTTTTCTGATAGTTGTGTTCTCAGGTCTTACAAAACTATGCTGGAACTTCCATGGCCAGCCATGAGTATGGAGTCAGAATTTTACATGTCTGCAAGAGCTGAGCACAGAGATCCAGAGTGAGAAGTTCAAGTCCAATACTAAGAAAACAAGGTGATGTTGACTAAATACAGTTAGAGCCAGACAAAGGCAGTGCTTTCAACTGCCAGGATTGTCAAGGAAAACACTTCAGTAGAGAACCTGCTAGATCTAATTCTGCTTATCTGGTCTGGTAAAGTGTGAAAGTAAACATATGTGAATTTGACCTTTCTGTTGTAATTAGAGAAGACGTTGGATTTTTATTGTATGTCTCCAGCGTTAGGAGTTTTTGCATCAGAGAGTCTGAATGTCTGAGGTCAGAGTTAGTTTGCAGCTTAACAACTGCATCACTTTGAAAGTCGGAGAATGATTCTTGTGAATAACTAGTTATAAAAACTATCTGAAATGAAGCATGGATTTTCAATTACAATAATTCAGTAGCAAGCCCAAATTTTCTGTACTTTTGATGTTGGAAGGGGGCATGATTGAGTGGTTCTTTAAAATCATAATTTGTATGAGACCCTCTTTTCTTTTAAACACCATTTTTTCTCATTTAAATTCTTTCTAAATAATGTCACTGACATATTGCAGTATGACTGTTAGAATTGTCATGGCATTTAGACTATCACTATATTCTCTAGTTTATAGTCTTAATCCAGAGCATCATAATCTTGTCACAGATTTCATAAATTCATTGATTCTAATGCTGCTTCATTAAATCAGTTTATTCAAAAGAACATTCTTCAGCTACAGGAAGTCTTCTCTTAATCTACACTGCTTTGTGCACCCTTCTCCATCCGTGCGAAAAGCTATGATGTAATTTCTCTAGTGAATATGATAAAAAAAATTAAGTCTCAGAATCTATGTGTTCTATTTCTTTCTTTGCCATTAAATTTCTACATTATTTTACAAAGCTTTCTTAGCTCTCTGTACCTTCTATTCTTTTTGTCTTACCTGTTTAGACAGTAGGCTCATAGGTGCAAAGCCTTTACCAGAACAAAGTCTTAATCTCTAGGCAATTTTTTTCCAATATAAAAATAATAGCCTTTGATAACATCAGTACTGAATGGAAGCCCACTGAAATGGGTGAGAGCTTTTGTCTTTATTTCCAAATATGTGACCATGCTCAATGGTATGGTTGTACTGTTCTATACAATAAAATACTGAAAGCACATCTGGAAGTTACATAGTTAAATACTATAAACACTTAAAGTCAGAACTGAGGGAGATTGCTTATTTTCACAATCTTACCAGTAATGTATATATGAGATGCATGTCTTCTTTCCAGGTGAGGGTGTCCAGGAAAAAGCTTCAAGGATCTAAAGGTTATTTGATATAATTTTTTTTCTGTAGTGGATCTCAAAAAGAAATAAAAATGCAGTGTTGGTTTTCTAGGTTCCTTTAAAACAATTATTGTGGAAGGTAATGTATTATAAAAAGCAGTTAAAGAATTTGGTGGACTGAATGGGAAGTTCCTCATAGCTCACTCACAAAATACTGAACACTTTAAATTCTGACCTCCCTCTGATTCCTCACGGAATGTAGGTTTTCAATGCAGGACTTCAGGAGCATTTGGGAACTAAATTCTAGAATTTGTGGCAGGAATGATTGATCATTAGAAATGATTGCTACATACCAGAAAGTCACTAAGTACTGCAAATACCATCCTATGTAGAGAAGCAATAAGAGACAGATAGAAATGCCTGGAGAGTAAAGATGCATTTAAATCACAGTTTCAGTTCAGCTCTTGCATTATTGTGAAAAAGCTGGACTAATTTATCTAATGTACCTTGGTTCACATTGTGGAACAGTCTCAGAGGGCAGAAACTGAATTCCTTTTAGAAAAAAGTTCATTCCTTTCAGATAAAACTAAACATAAGCTCTTGGAGCTAACCAAATGCATTCCAGCTTCTAGATGACATTCAGTCATATATCACAGACTACTATTCCTAAGCCTGGATTTCCTGAGGCCACATCTTCAGCACCATCTGTTCAGCAAACTTGTATCTGTGAAGTGTGTCCTTTAGGAGAAATATACTGTTCTGCTTTCTTCTGAGCCCAGAAGGGTCGACCCAGAAGTTACACAGTGCCTAGGCCATGCCTGAATTCTGAGTGTGCATGGAAACACAGTTGCAGGTCTCAGAGAAACATTCACACTGAAAGAATAATCAATACCTGAGTATGTCAGCAAGAGAGAGAGCAAATTATTTGATTTCATTTTGAAGTAGAATCTTTCAAGATGCACAGCTACTCTTTGATATACAAGATCTTATTTCCTACTTTTCTCATTTCCTTTAAGCTCAGCATCCCTGTCTAAGCTCCCAGACTTAAAGAACTTAGAAGGGGAAAGGAGCAAAAACAGGTTTGCCAGTGATAAGTAATGGGATGCCAAAACTTGTGGAACTGGACACTAGCGGGATCCCTCAATCTGCTCCATGAGGTGTTGGCTATGATAAACTGCACCTGAAATGTTTCTATAGCAATGTAGATAACATGAGGAACAAGCAAGGGGAGCTCAGAGCTTTGTCCCAGTCCTAGAGAGATTTGACATCACTGGCAAAACTGAAATCTAGTGAGATGAATCCCGTGATTGGAGTGCAATGTTGGATAGTTAAAGGCTCTTCAGAATGGATAGGCAGGGCAGGCGAGGCAAGGAGATGGTGTTGTATGCAGTGGACAGACTAGAAGATTGCAGTTGGCAGTGTCATGGTTGAGAGCCTCTCTGTAAGGACAAAGGGAGAAATGAATTGCAGATGTCATCGTGGGAATCTACTACATACTGCCTAGCCAGGATGAAGACACTAATGAATTATTATTTTAGGAGCTAAGGGACAGATCCAAATCAACTACCCTTCTCTGTGTGGAGGAACTCAACTTGGTGGATGTTAACTGGGAACATCACATAGTTGGAACAAAAAGGTCCAGAAGATTCATAGAACACCTGGATGATAACTTCATGGTACAGGTACTAAGGTAGCTGACTAGAAAAGATGCCCTCCTTGATGTGTTCCATGTTAGCAGAGAGGGTCTCATGGGTGAACTGGTGGCCATCTTGTCTACAGTGACTATGAACCAGTTTAAAACTCCATTAAAAACTCCATTGACGAGAGGAAAAGTGCCAGCAGAACTTCAGCCCTGGATATGAGGAAAGCAGGCTTCAAGCTGCTGAGGGACTTAGCAGCCAAGGTCCCTAGGAAAATGCTTTTGAACCTGCTGGGGTCCTTCAGTGCTGGTCATATTTTAAGCATCACCTCCTAAGGCACAAGAGCAGGCAATTCTAAAATGTCAGAAGTCAAGACAATGAGGCAGAAAGCTAGTTTGGCTGAGCAGGGATCTGTTGGAGATAAGACAGAAAAAGAAGGTCTATGCCCAGTGGAACAAGGTCAGGTGATGTGGGACGACTGCAGAGATGCTGCTTGCCACTGTAGCAAGGGAATTCTTGTGACCAAAGCTCAGCTGGAGTTGAAGCTCGTCAGAAATGCGGGGGACAATAAAAAGAGCCTTTTGAAATAATTGAATAGAAAAGTCAGTACACAAATAACACTGGCCTATTATAGGATGAACCTGTCACCTCATAAAGAAGGATAGAAACATGACAGAGATGTTTAATGCATACTTTCCCTCTGTTTTGCACACAGATGATGGGCTAAGGGGGTCCTAGCACTGTGAGTTGGAGGACCATAGCTGAGAAAAATTACATGAAAAGAGCTCATACTCAGGTGCATTGAACAGTCCATAGTAGCCACTAATCAAGTTTTTCTGACCATGGTCAGGATTCTGGGATCAGTTTATTAAGAAACATTCTTGCCTGAACACCCAAGAGCCACTCTGTCCATCACATAACCACTCTCAAACAGTCAAACAAGGTTTCCTTACAAGGTCAACTATAGGTTTCCCACATCAGAGTCTCAGATGTCTGGATTCTTAAAACAATTTAATCATGGTGCAATAACAAAATAAAGGCTCAGGCTAGGTACTTCCAAGAAGTGTCTCCAAACAGAGGAAACCCTGGGCATTTATACCCTCACAGTCTAAGGGTGTGATAGTCTGAGGTCTTTCAGCTAATCCTCGTCTCCTACTGTGCCTCTGAGTGTTCAGTCACTTGGCCAGTGCCACAGGTCCCTGTGCCCTTTGTTACATAAAGATTGATGCCAGTTCACAGCCTCTTGTCTTGGGCACTTGGTACTCAGAGCCCAACATGCAGTTTGCACTACAGCTGCATGTTGAACTACCTGCACTAAATATATTCCTCAACAAATTAACCAGAGAAAGAACTTAAATCCTAACAGTGCCAACTCACCCTGAACAGCCCCTCAAAAAAAAAAATAAAAAAAAAAATAAATGGCTGAAGAAGGAAAAAAAAGATATACCGTTCCTTCCCACAGCCCAAATGTGCTACAGAAAGTATGAAGAATCCTTTAGAAATATGTGACTGACCTTCTCGGACCTGGTCATTTCAGTTGTCACATATAAGGGTAGAGCTCCCCAGCTTTCTTCATAACAGACACAACTACACATTCATATTTCTGTCTAAAGATGTTCCATTGTTATGTAATCAGCACATAAGTGTAAAGTACAACTACTATAAATGAGTTTGTGAGTTCTTCTTTGTCCCATTTATCCTCTCTAACCACTTCTAATTCTTGGCAAACATATATGTTTCAATATGCTTATTTAAGAATCCTTTCCAAAAGGCCCTTCTGTTCTCTTTAGCTAGGACGAGACTGACATACAGGGAGGAAAAACATGACACCACCTTCTTCGCCAACAATTTAAACAGAAGCCAAAAGGTGTGTTGCATTAGCACTTAAAGGAGAGATATCTATTTAAAACTGTTGAAACAGATGAAAGTGTTATTTTATTCCAGTTCTTCATAGGGGCCCTGTTTCTTAAAGATGGGACTGATTTCTGCAATGTAAAAGTCTCTTTCCTTATCCTGCCATGTGTCTCATCTTCTTCGGCTTTGTATACTATCCAGGATAACACTCATTACTGAATATTACACCCAAAATATTATGGGCAGACAGGAAACACACTTCAAGTGTAAAGTCAAACATTTATTATTATTCTAATTGAAAACCTACTAGTCTTATTAAAGAAGTGTTTCTAGACCAGTTTTATTACAGAAAAAGTCTTAATCAAAATACTGGTATTGAAATTATTATAGACATTTCTTCTTCCTTCTTTTCCTTTTCCTTTCTTCTTTTTCTATTTTTTCTTTTTCTTTTTCCTCTTTTTCTTTTTCTTTCTTTTTCTTTTTCTTTTTCTTTTTCTTTTTTTTCTTTTTCTTTTTCTTTTTCTTTTTCTTTTTCTTTTTCTTTTTCTTTTTCTTTTTCTTTTTTCTTTTTTTCTTTTTATCTCCCTTTCCCTTTCCTCCTTTTTGAGGCAGAAAAAGAATTCATTACATTTTAATTGAATTTTGAAGAGAAGAAATTATGTCATTTTTGTTTCCTGGCATAGTTAAATTCCTCTCATGTCTCAAAAAATGGATGCAAGTATATTTTGGAGCCAAACTTTAAAATGTGTCCCTGTGCCCAGCTGTCCACCTGCTCATCAATATGGGACAAGGTTTTTGGGTTTGTCTTTAGGCTATCTAAAGCACAGCTAGAAAAATTAGAGAGCTAGAGTAGGATTTTTTTAACTCATTGTTAATATTCATCAATGAATATAGTCATTTTAATCCAGAGTGCACGATTCTATCTACATCATAACCCAGAGGCCCTTTCAGGCCAAAAGAGAAATCTAAATCATCTTGTTCCCAGAAGTTCTCAGTGAGAATTTTGTGAATGAAGAAGACATTGAGAGTAAAGAAAGCAGTTTTCCAGTAGTAGTTGTTGTAGGACAAAAAAAACCCCAAACTCAAACAAACTAAAAACCACCATATATATCAAAAAAATGTCCAATATTTTTCATCAAATCAACAGGAACAGGAGCTGGACTGATGACTGACTGGGTCACTCCCACCTAAATATAGTAAAGTCTGTGAGGAAGGACAGCATATAATTACAAAAGAGATAGAGAACAAGACAGCGTGTTAATATTCCTAGGTCAAAGACAATGATAGTGAGGTTACATCCGCATTGCAGGGATGTAACCTAGGTTTACACCACTCTTAGTAAAGTTCACCCCAAGCTCTGAACAACTTGATGCAACTTCAAAGATACATTCAGCTTTGAAGCTGGTTCTGCCCTGAGTAAGGGTTACCTACGCTAAACTCAGTTATTCTATATCCCATCAAACCTAACTTATTTTATGATTCTCTGAAGATAAAACACCCTGCTGAGATACTTTCAGGATCAATTTGGTAGATGTACAGTGCCATACTTTGATGTGTCCAATGTATTCAGCTAAGGTTATAGTTGCTTACGGATCTGTCTTACCTTGCACACTGTGGACACATCACTTGTTCAAATGTAGCTACCCTCTTTTTTTTGTTGTTGTTTTTCTAATCACATCACTTCATACCTGTAGCAAGTTATTTATCCAGGTCTCTTTTATATATTTTTTTTTTCTGGGCTGTTGTTAGTTTAATTAAATGCTGATTTTTTGTTAAAATAATAGCTTCTAGACTATTTACTTAGTGGTGAATTATATATCAATCCTAGTTTAGCAGAACTGGGTATTTATTTAAAAATATAAATAGATTAATTTGTTTTAGACACGAGAGCCTAATCCTATCTTGCCTACAAACTTTAGTATGAAAGATTTGCAAGCAAATGTCAATGTAAATGTCAAAACAGTGTTCACATTTAGTTATATAAAAATGTTTATAAATTATTCTAAAATTACAGAGAGGGGAAAAAATAAAAACAAAACAAATAGAGAATAAAAGTCCTTATTAATAAAGGTCTTTAAAGATCACCAGAAGTACTTATAAACATGAAGAGAAATTTATCCAGAAAGTCAGAATCCTTTCATCATAGAAAAGACGTATCTACCATTGCTATGGGTTTGAAATGGGGTTTTTTCTGGGGAAGGGGGGAAATGTTTGGATTGTTCGCTTGTTAGACAAAACCAGGGGTTTTTTTAGGCATGAAGGCAAGCTGAAGTCTTGGAATCTGCAGAGCTGCTCTCGCCTGTCATCTGCAGATGGGCAGGGGACTCGATGGTGACAGAGCAACACAGGGGCGGAGACGTCCTCTCCTCACTTACCATTGCAGTGAAGGAACTGGGAGCTTGGCACGCCAGTAGCCCCGTGCTGCCAGCACTGAGCCCCGGTTTCCCGTCATCTTGGTTGCAAGTGGGATGCAGTGCTGGCAGGACAGAGTAGCAAAGTGGCGGTGAAGCACCGGAGCAAGGTGGTATGCATGCTTGGAGCTGGGATGCTGGCTCCGGCGCGGCTCTCCGTTTTTTCTGGTGCAGTCCTGGCACATGGCGGTGGGCAGGACGGCGCAGCAGCAGAGCGGAGATGCTCTTCGGTCGTCTGTGCTGGCAGCACCGGACCCCGTGCATCCACGGTCGGGCAGCCCGGACCACCAGCCACCCTCCCTCGTCGGCATCTGCACAGGGAGAGCTCCGGGTGGCATTGGCAGCGAGGAGGTGGCTGACCAGCAGAGCGGCACGGGCAGTGCGATCTCAGCCCCGCTGGGCTACAGCTGCTCTCAGCACCCCTGCTCCAGGTTGGAGCATGATGCTGGGGCTGGCCCTTCTCCCGGTGGGTGGCCATGGCTGTTGCTCTGGCTGTCCAGCTGAGTGCAACAAGCACTGGTGTCAACCCCTGCCTGCTCCTCCTGCAGCAGGTCTTGGCAGTGGTGGGGACTGTTGGCAGGAGCCCCACTGCCGCTGTCCCAGCTCTGGGCGATGGAGGCAGTGGAGCTGCCCTCACCAGGAGTGGCCATGGTCCCTTGGCCCCTTCTGAGGCGGCCGGAGTGGGCAGCCCCGTGGCAGCCACTCCAGATGGCTGTGAGTGGTGATGCCGCACTGGGGATCCCTCTAGTGGGTCCCTGTGAGTGGCGAGTGCTCCGCAAGTGGTGCCGGTGGCCCTGGGAATGCCCTCATGGCCGACAGTGATGGCAGCCTCCAGTCCCCGGGCCCCCACCGCATGGTTTTTAGCAGGAACTGCTGTTTTGCTCAGAGTGAAGATCTCAGAAAAGGGAAGAGCCCAACAGCACCAGCCAATAGGAGGACAGCCTGGCCAGGAAGAAGACGCTGAATTCCCACAGGACTTCCAGGGCATAAAAGCCACAGACATGGAAGTCCTGGCTTTCTTTTGGCTTTCTCCTGAGCTGAGAGAGGCACGGCTTCCCTCCTCCTGGCTCCCTTACTGCGTGGCTTGCTTCCTCTCATCTGCCTCAGCACAGGCTGCAGTGCGGTGCCATCGCAGCACCAATTATGGCACCCGGAGACCACTAGCCAAAACACAAGTGGTATCTGCCCCTTGGGTGCCCCTAGGGGGAGTGCTTTTCACTTTTTTTGTCTTGCAGGAGGCTATGAGGGCTGGGAGATTACCATCATCGAGGTGGCTTTCCATTCCTTCCCCCTGCTCCTCAACCCACCAGCTGGCTTTGAGGAGCAATTTGGTTTTTTCTTTTATTGTGTAACATTGTTGGGTTTTATATTGTGTGTGTTTTTTGTTTGTAGGGATTCTGTAAGGTCTTTAGAGCCCTAGAAAAATAAACCTGTAGCTTTCTGTTGAATCTATTCAGTCTTTCATCACTGTTGCACCCTCTAGTGGTAAAACCACCACAACCATATAAGTAAAGAAAGTATACCAGGGAAAGATCCTTTTCCCAAGAAGATTATTGTAGCACAGCTGCTGTATCCATAGCTTCTATCAAATGAAAAAATAACAGGGTACATTTGCATTATTCAGTGGAGCATAAGTACCAGGCAGCAAATGAGCTAATTTCAGAATCACAGCCACATACCTCTTTCAAATGTACTTCCACACTGAAGGTGATTAATACCAAGAAATAGTATTTAATAGCCCAAATGTTTTACTACACTGATGTTTATTCTGCGGCTACATATATGGCATTATGCTTTATCTGCTGCTAGAAGTACTAGTCAATTGTCATCTAGCTGATGTACCTGTAGTACTGTGCTCAGTGGACATGCGTGCACACCTATGGAGTTCTACTCAGGAATCCTCATTCCCTGTTCAAAATAAGGCTATTGAATTTAAACTGTTTCTCATTGTCTAAGATGGCATGACCTAAGCTGATCTTATTCAAAGTATTAAAGTCCATGGATACACACACTCATTTCTATATACCTTATTGCTTGCTGCCTCATTTTTATTCTCAGCCAATTTTATGCAAAAAACCAATAAAGGAAAAATCATCAGCTATCTTTAAGTTCTCCCAATAATAGGAAAAGATTTTTGTGAGGAATAGCATCTTAAACATTGCGTAAAAGCAGCATTTTCTTATCATTACCATGGACACCCACAATATATAAATTGTTGCTAATTTGCTAAATTGCTAGTTATTAATTTGATTTCCAACTCTCCTAGCTCCTGTGCCATGAAAGGCATATTTTCCCTAGGCTGGAATGTCCTTAGCTTCAGTATTCTTGGCGCATTTCTAGTTACAGTTGAAGAAATTAGATGAGACTTCAGTTTTCAGGCCCGTAAAGCAGAAAGAAAGACAGAGGGAATGGTCTCCTTCTTAAATGATGGACAGATTATTTCCAAAAAGGATGATTCTGGATTGAAAAGCAATTATAACAGTCTACATAGAAAAGAAGCAGGCAAGCAGGCAGTTAAAAGCAACCAGAGGACTTCAGTAAGATCTTTCCTGGCATTAAAGTCTCATCGAATAAGTGGTCAATCTTAGGAATAACTATCTGTATTTATAACAGTATTTATAACAGTAGTATGCTTCTGAATTCCTCTCTGAATGTCTCCATTCCATAAGACAGAAAAACTGGCTATCTATGACAAAGTCAATCTTATTTCATACAGTCCAGCTCATTATCCTTCCAAATCGAATAAGATAAATAGTACACTTTAGCACAATATATTTATTTATATATATTTGCATATTTAGTACTGTAGTCATACTATTTGTTCAGTTATTTCTTCAGGTTTCTATTGTCTAATATTGCAGATTGAATCTTAAAATCTTCTCTTGTTCACTAATCTGCTAATATGCAAAAGCATACTTTTCAAGACCTTCTATTTACATGAAGATTTTAAAAACTTGATAGTCAAACACAATGTAAAAATGAAGGGATTGAAACTAGTGAATATAAATATTGATGAAAAAAGAGTTTTAAGTGAAAGATCGCATCTTTCAGACAATATATTTTGCATTCACAAAATTTGCAGCTTAGAATTCATGTCTTTTTTTCTCCATTGGCTTCATAAAACATTCTCTCCCACATGCAGGTATTACCAATATGATTTTTATTACACTAATTCTTTGGTCTGACACAGACATTACAGAGATTCCAAATTAATGTATTCTCAATCAATGTATTCCTGTCTGCTGAAAACTGCTTTGATTATTTCAGCTTTCTATTTTATATGATTTGAGTGGAAACAAGTGTGGTACCAAGTGTGGTCTACATCTGTCAAAAGTATCTTTGATATAGCATGAATCTATATGAAAAACTTTAAATTGCATAGCAAAATAATTTATGAACACCTTTTGCAACATTTGTGGCAAAAAAAAATGCTTTCTTCAGCAACTTACATAGAAAGTACATTCTCTACACTTACATTGCATATTAAGCTTTTGAAATGGCTTTAGATGCATGCAATTTAATTACATAGCTTCTTTGATTATGGCATTCATGAATAGATGAAAATTGCAATTTCAAAACGGTTCTAACATTTCTTCATGAATTATCTCCTTTCTTTCTTAGTTTTATTAAAACACCCATGATAATGACTAAGAAGCTCAGTTTTCTTGCTGGAAAGGGTAAAAAATTTAAAACAAAAGAAAACATTTTTTTTCTTTCTTCATCAAACTTTAAAATGTCATGCTAATTTTTAATCTTCATTTTCACAGAGGTATGTAATTTTCAAATAGGGCAAAAAATACACATTGAATCTTTTTTCTCAAGTACACATGCAGAGAACTTCATACAGGTCCATACAAGTTAGAAGTTGGGTAGTCTAAAAAGCCATACATCCAGTGAAAACAGGGAACAAGGTTTTGAATATTTATTTTGCAATTAGTCTGTAATCTTTAAGGAAAAATAGCAAATGTCTGTAAGTTGGCAGATTTCCTTTAGGAAAACATCTTACATGGATTTTTGTGATCCTGCCTGTTCTCTGCATCATCATATGCCCTGGCTGCGCATCGATACTTACTTTTCCCCTAGTGTTTCATCTCCCACTGTTATCTCACAGTTACTAGCAAGAACTGGAATAGAGGCTAGTATCAAGCCACACAAACTCTAGATGAAACAGTGTCAAGACACAGATGTAAGGAATTTAGGCTTAAGTTCTCAATTTGGACAGATTTCTAAGACCCATATAAGATAATTAAGAAAGATTTTAGGTTCAATGCATTCAAATTCACAGAAAGATGGAATGGTTGAGATCAGCAAATGCTTCCAGAGGTCACCTAGTACAACTCAAGCAGGGCCACCTAGAGCTCGTTGTCCAGATGGCTTTTGAATATTTCCTTAGATGGAGACTCCACGACCTGTGCCAGTGCCCAGTAGTGCTCGCAGTAAAAAAGTATTTCCTTATATTCGGATGGAACTTCCTGTGTTTGTGCCCACTGCCTCTGGTCCTGCCACGGGACACTACTGGAAAGAACTCAACTTTTTGGCTAAGATCAAGTAGCAGCTGACTCCAGTAGGCATGCTGTTATCGATTTAGGTTTGTTTGTCAGTTTGATGCAGGCAGGGGTGGGGGGGTGCTCTACCCCCCCTCCCTGATTGCAAGGGCTGGTCTATGCTGAGCCCAGAGGAGAGGGCCCTGGAGCCATGGCAGCATGAGCTAGCAGCTCGGGGCCCCCACTGCGCCCTAAGCTGTGCAAAACCCTGGCAGGGGTGAGGATGGCACAAGAGCCATCATGCAGCCAGGTGTGGCTGTGGATTTTTTCCCCCACTAGGGGTGATGTGCCACTTTTGAGAGCAAGGCCACCAGAAGGCAGGGACTTGCTTACCAGTGACTGGAGAGCACAGCAGTAACCACGTGATAGAGCAGAGCAACACATCCCAGCGGCTCTATGTGGCAGCGAGCAACGCCTCCCATCGTGACAGAAGGTTTTTTTCTCCTCTCTTCTCCACCCAAGGAGCTAGTGGGATTGTTTTCCTCCTTCCTCCCTGCATCAGCTTGCAAGTGAGTCCTCAACTGCCATCCACCATCAGGCTGCCACCTTCCCATGACCACTGAAACTGGTCAGAAACCCTAACAGAGTTTGCGGTTTTGGCTTTTTCTGCTCCCTACCAGCTGTTCAGCATTTCTGGAGATATTATTTTGGGTTCTGTGTTTCTCTCATTTAGATATATTATATACATATACAGACATACGGAGATATATATGTGCATATATATGTATACACACACATACCTATTTAAGTAAAGAGCAGTTATTTTTCTTCTCTCTATCTTGTGGTCTCATGTCTTCAAATTTAAATTGCATGATTGTCTTTAAACCAAGACACGTTTTTTGATATATGTGTGTTTATAGTAGTCTCATCATATACACAATATCACAACATAGCAATTGGTGAGCCTGTAAATATACTTACACAGATATATGTCAATCCGCGTCTGTTTTATTTGATCCTTTTTTCTGCATACACTTTACATATTTTATCTGATTTAATCGTGGACCACAAACCCTTAGATGGAAAGGCTCCCTCTCCAGTGTCTAAATATTTCAGAAAACATTGTAATATATGCAGTTAAATACTCCTCCAGGTCAATGTTCTGCCACATACATAGTTTGTCAGAACCTCTCAAATAGTCTCAAAAGTAATACAACATTATTAAAGTGACTGAAAATTTACAAATAAAATATTTGTTGTCTTCAGAATGTGTGTTTGAAACTGAAAATATTGTTAATAATGCATTTTGCCTTTTTTTTTTTCCTGTAGGGAAAGAGAATTTATTTTTCTAAATAGAAAAAAAGTTCATATGGTCATGTAATAAAATGTTACTTTGCTTTGCATTTTATTAGTGTGCATGTTCATTTCTATCATATTTTCTCTGGTTCATTTACAATTCCATTTTAAAAGAATTTAATTACAACATAATTTTCCAAAAGGCTCTTTCATACACTTCTTTTTGATTCAAAAAACATTTCTAATTTTGATTTTGATTCTGGTACATTTTTTAGTTTTTGATTCTGGTATAATTTTTTATTAAAAAGGAGTGGTCATGAGACAAATATGGGGAGAAAAATCTGTTCTTCTTGATTGCAAACTTAGAACTTAACCAGTGCTCAGCCTCTGAAACTTTTGAAATTATTTATAACTGCAACAAAAAGTCTCTGACTTGCATAAAATTTGAGGACACTCATGCACAAACCTTGGATCACAGCTGGAGTCATGTCTTTCCTTTTGCATGTACATAAAAGTAGCCACCACTCGAGTCCTTAAAAGAGGCTGAAAATAATGAATGCATGAAGTTTACTCTAGGAAAGGTTCACTAGCATGAAGAAGCTGGTCTAGAAATTCATCTCAAAAGAATCAAACTGCAATATTTGCTCTGTTTTTCTAGAGCTTGCTTAACTATTTTCACTTTGCTTCTCTCTCCAAAAGGGAGGGCAAGGAATGAAGGAGGTGGTAACATCAAAGAATAAAGATCCAGAGGAAGGAAAGAACCTTGCGTAAAACCCTTAGATGAAGGAGAATGACTCAAAAATAAGAAGAAGGAGGAATACAGGGAAGTGTTATTTGCAAGTGTCTTAACCTCCTCAGTGTGGGAAATGGTCAGATATACAGCTGTTACTTCTCTGTAACTCAGTTGAAGGGGCCATAAATAGTGATACTCCCTCTAACACCTTTTTAAGCCATAGTTCATTCATTCAACAATAAATGAAACTGTTTACACATAATGCCATTTCAAAACTTTCATTTACTACTTGCCCCAATTTCTTGTAATGATTATATTTTTTTAAATACTTATCTTTGTACTTTCTATGAGTTAATCAGAAAAGAGAATTAGAAATTTTCTGTGCAGAGAGAAGACATAAGATACACAAGGCTGAAATACAAATTGTCATGTTGGATGTTATGTCAAGAAAAAGCTCAAACTTTATGTCTATGTAAGCATATTTTCAAGCTTACCAATTGCTCTGTTGTCATATTGTGAATAGGATAGTCAGATTTTTTATATAAGTTGCCATCAGTATCCACCTAGCTACTTACTTTTAATTACACACTGACAATTCAGCAAAACAATCAGAACCAGACACTTAAAAGTAATTATAAGACTAATTTCATAGAGGAGGTGGAGTTTAAGCTAAATGGAGAATGTTCAATGAAGTCCTTAGGCATCCTTTAATGGATTCTAGGTGTCACAGAATCCTAGATATTCCACAAGATAATTGGGAGAAGTATTGCCAAGCAGTACTGAAAATCAGCCAGGCTTTATCTGCAGACTTAAAGATTTAGAGATTTAAAGGTAAACTTCTATAATATTGGAACTACTGTGGGGTTTTTTTTATTATTAACTGTATTAAAACCCTCAAACTTTATTTTGGAAGTGTAAATATGCTTTTAAGTAAATGTATGAGACAATTTACATACATTCTGCTTCAGCAGTGCATCACATTTTGTCATAAACCTATATTTGAGAGCTGAAACACATGCTTCTCTAAAGGTGAAAGTAACACATGACAGTTGCTATATGTGAAACAAAGATATGTTCTCAATGAATCCTTTTTTTAAAAAATAAAAACATCCATGGTTTACCATCAGTCAGATGTAAACAGATGAACAAAGAAAACAAAGGACTAATTTTAGCTATTTCAGCCAGTTTAAAAAGGATAGTCATTGTATAGTATTTATAAACATGAAGTCACTGCTGGCTTCCGACATTTCTGAATTCTTTAAAGATTTTCATATCCTCAGTTTAATCAGAATAGAAGTTGCTTCATTCACCATGTCAGTTGTCAGTTAGAATCAGTGTATATGATTCAATTCTCTTTATAGTTTTCATGACCAGTGGACACATTTCTAAAAGAAGTAAAGTTACATGTTTAATACTAAATGCAGCAATACAATAGCAAAAGTACAGTCACAAATCTACAATCTCTTACACTTAAAATCTTCAGTCTGAATTGTCTTCATCCCGAGGCTTACAAGTGAACAACACTGACTTATTCTGCTAGTGTCTTTTTATTTTTTTCTCCAAAAACAGAATAAGGTTTGAAAGAAAACTAATGACAAGTACTGTTTCTAATGGCAATTTTCACTACCTGTGATTTTTACTGTTAACTTTAAACATTTTCAAACCTTGTTAGAATTTAACGTCTTTCCCCTAAGTCATGGCACTGCAGAGTTGTTCACGTCAGAAGAGGCTTCAGGAGATATCTAGTTCAGCTCTCCTGCTGAAGTAATGTCATCTAGAGCAGGTTGCCCAGGACTGTCTCCAGGTGGCTTTTGAGAATCTCCAAAGTAGAGACTTGACAGTTTCTGGGGAATATTTTCCAGTGTTCAAGAAATCTCTCAGTAAGAGAATGTTTTCTTCTGCAAAAATGGAATACTCTGCATTTTGGTTTGTGGTCATTGCCTCTTATCATGCTATTAAATGCCACTGAAAAGTCTAGCTCTTCATTTAAAAAATACCTATTAGAATAAAAGCTATAGAATAGTTATTAAGATCAATAACATTTCATACAGTAGATCCTATTAAACCTCATTACATACAGACTGGATGAGATGATAGTGGCGTGGATTGAGAATTGACTGAATGGCAGCTCCCAGAGGGCCGTAGTCAGTGGCGCAGGTTGGAGGCATGTCACTAGTGGTGTCCACCAATGTTCAATACTGGGCTCAGCATTTTTTACTGTATTCATCAAACACTTGGATGAAAGGGTAGATGGCTCCTCACCAAGTTCACTAGTGACACAAAGCTGGGAGGAGTTGTCAGTAACCCAGAGCTCAAAACATTGAGGAGATTGTCAGAGAATAACTGTCTGAAATTCAACAAAAGCAAGTGCAGGGTCCTGCACCTGAGAAAAAATAACCCCATGCACCAAATACAGGCTGGGAGCTGACCTGCCAGAAAGCAGCTCTGTGGAAAAGGGCCTGGGAGTCATGGTGGACAACAAGCTGTCCAAGAGCCATCAGTGTCCCCTTGTAGCCAGGAGGGCCAATGCTGTACTGGGGTGTGTTGGGAAGACCATTGCCAGCAGGCCAAGGATAAGCACTAGTGAGGTGCATTTGGAGTGCTGTGTCCAGATCTGAGCTCCTGAGTATAAGAGAGACATGGAGCTCCTGGAGCAGGTCCTGTGGAGGGCAACAAAGATGATTAAGGGACTGGAGCTTACAAGGAAAGGCTGAGAGAGCTGGGTCTGTTCAGCCTCACAAAAAGACAGCTTAGAGGGGATCTGTGACACTTCATCCTTAAGGGGAAGGCAGCATCTTCTCCTTTAAGGGTGGATTGTTACAGGACTGTATCAATGTCTACAAATATCTGAAGGGAAGGTGTCAAGAGAATGGAGCCAGGCTTCATTGCTTGGTGGTGCCAAGCAATAGGACAAGAGGAAATAGGCAGAAACTCATGCACAGGAAGCTCCATGTGAATATAAGGAAGCACCTCTTTACTGTGGAGGTGACTGTGTACTGGAACAGATTGCCCAGAGAGGTGGTGGAGTCTTCCTCACTGGAAGATATTCAAAAACCTGTGCCATATGCTCTGGGATGACACTACTTGACCAGGGAGACTGGACGAGATGATCCACTGTGGTTCTTTCCAACCTTACCCATTTGACAAAAGATGCATGATTTCACTTCATTGTCTGTATATATATATATGTGTGTGTGTGTGTATGGAATCAAGTTTAAATTTAGAATATGATTTTACTCATAATCTTCTATAAAAGACATTATAGTACTTAGGCATCATTATGCAACATTTCAAAGAGAAGATTTTGATTAATGTTAGCTGCCTAGTTGGTTTTGAAATTCCCTTGGACACATACTACATTCATTAGGCATCTAAACAACTCTGATATCCTTATATATGTGGTTTTGGAAAAAAAGCAAAATTCCCAATTCCAACTTTCAAGCTCGTGAGATGTCTCTTTTTCCTGGGAACAGATGAATACAGATTTTTTTTAAAAAAAAAAAAATCATTGACAAAAATTCCTAGACTAAGAAATCCAATTAAATATTACTGAGCTTCTACATCATATGCAACAAAACACAGATTTTCTGAAGAGGTCTGAAACTTAAAACACCAAGAATTCTAACATGACAGGCTCACAAGTCTTAGTTACTAAAAGTGTATTGGTAATTACTTGCATATTTTAGGGAAATTATCCCTGAAAATTGTAAGTCTTAGCTGAAAATCTTTTGCTTTATAATACCAAATCATTGTACTTTGAATTTCTTTTCATTTTTTTTTTAATGCTTATATTTTTTTGAAAATGAAAGTAGTTTCAGAGAGAACAACACTTAGCCCTTTATGTATATATGAAATCTAGGGAAATTGTGTTAAATATAATCAGAGAAATAACAATGTTGCACATTTTCAGGGTTGAAATTGCCTTTTCAACAAACAGTTAAAGAGAGAGGAAAGAAACTCCAATTTCTTTGCATTCCAAACTGCTATCCAGCAGCTTTAGTTGTGTGGAAATCTGCAAAAGATGTGTTTTTCAAGGAGAAATGGTTCATTTTGTCTGAAAACTCCATTTATTCATTCATTCATTCACTGGTGACATTATGGAAATATCAGGACACTGATGAAGTTAAAAAAAATAAAAATTCTGATTTTTTTCACAGCAAGTGAATTCCCTAGCTTCTAGTTTTGGCTAAGCAAAGATAAACTGACTCTGCGACTAGACAAACAGAAAACATTCATTAAATTTTACTGAGCTCAAAAGAAAATCTAGAATGTGATACTCACTGCTTATCCTAAATGTTTCCATTATCTTAAGACTATACATTCTTATCTGTACTTAAGAAAAAATAGGTTTGAGCTTCAGACAGAAATTATAAAAGATAAAGGCTCTTGACCTTGTCTTTGAGTAAGAAAGCTATTTTGCACTAAGTAGTTCAAAGAACTGTTAATCCTAAATCAAAAGAAAAGGTTTAAGTTAATTAAGAAGTTTCTGCATGCTTTTGTTTGTGCGTATTTTAAAAATAACCTCAAAAACTGAGCAAAATGTAAACTGAATTTTTATGTTGTAATGTTTCCTTAAATCAAACTTTAATGAATCAAAATGCTGAGTGTAAAAAAATGAAACCTGCAACATTTTAAAAATTATACAATAAAAAATAAGATGGAAAATAGTAAGAAGAGAGTAGAAAAAACCCCTACAACCAAATAAGAGAAAACATAAACATTAAGATGGTGAAAAATTAATTAAAAAAAATCTTTTAAACAGAATAATCTGTATTTTAATAACTAAAATATATTTCCATTATGTAAAACTGGTGTCTCAAATACAACATCCTTTGTACAAATCCACATGGAGTGCATCAAGTGTCTTGTCAGACTTCAATCATCATAACTAAAAATATCATATGGAGTGTTATGGTTTAAAAGCAGACAGCAACTAAGTACCACACAGCAACTCGTCCACACTCACCCCACCACAGTGGGATGTGGGAGGAGAATTAGGGGAAAAAAAGTCCAAGAAAAATAAGTGGTGCACAATAAAATTGCTCACTACCTGCTGACCGATACCCAGCCCATCCCTGAGCATTGATCAGTCTTCGTCCAGGTAACTTCCCCCATATTATATACTGGGCATGATTTTCTATGGCATGGGACACAGAATAACTTCCAGTACCTAAAAGGATCCTGTAAAGAAGCTGGAGAGAGACTTTTGACAAAGAAATGTAGTGGCAGCACAAAGGATGATGACTTTAAACTGAAAGAGGAGAGCTTTAAACTAGATATTAGGAATAAATTCATTGGTGGGAGTTGGTGAGGCATTGGAACAAGTTGCACGGTGAAGCTGAGAGTGACCCATTCATGGAAGTGTTTAAGTCCAGACTGGATAGAGCTTTGAGCAACCTGGTGCAGGGAAAGATGTCCTTACCCACGGCACAGACATTGGAATGAGATGATTTTTATTGTTCCTTCCAACCCAAACCATTGTATGATCCTCTGATTATTATATGAGCGCTCTTTTGGCTGTTTCAGGTCAGTTGTCATCGCTATGCCTCCACTCAGCTTTTTGTGTACTTCCTCACTGGTAAAGCACAGGAAAATGAAAAGTCCTTAACTTAGGGTAAGCACTACTTAGCAACAACCAAAACATTAGTCTGCTATCAGCATTATTCTTATACAGAATCCAAAACCCAGATCTGTACCATCTGCTATGAAAACTATGAACTCTGTCCCATGCAAAACCAGGCCATGGAGTAAAAGACAGTACCAAAAAGAGAGCCACCTTAGTGTCTCTGTTCTTAGTTGTTCGCTGTATCCTGTGACTGTAAATGCAGAATATATGTCTCCTCCTCCATATTTCTGATGAGTTTCACCACTGGTAAGACCATTCCACTTTTCCAATTGCAGAATTTTCTTTATTATATTTCTTTTGTCATTTGTTCTCCAGTAATCACTTGGATCCAGGGTGTCTGACAGAGATCAAGTTCTGAGAGCAGAGTGTTCAGCAAGCATTGTAAGATAGGATTCTGGGCACAATAAACTAGTCCCATCTGGCCTCTGTGAACCCAGATCATATGCCAGCACCGAAAATACCTCTTCAGGCTATATTAAAGATTATTGGCAGGGCAAAGGAAGGGACCTGAAATTCAAAAGGAGAGATTTTTCATAAGAAGTTTCTCAGCATAGAAGAAAAGAGAAACAAATTGAGATGCATAAGGGAAACAGAGAACAAGAACCTTGGAAACAAAATTAAGGGACAGAAAAATAACTGGAGGAAGAGAAAAGGCTGATACACTAGATAAAAGAAGGTATTGGGAAAAACTCAATTATTAAATGACAGAGAGGCAGAAAAATAAGAGACAACTTTATATGGCTAAGACAACTATTTTGGGGTGAAATATAAAGAAATATTTACTGCATTCCCTTTTACTATTGGATTTTGAGTTGCATACATTTTCTGCAACAAGAACCATGTGTTTCAATGTTATGAGATATGCTACCTGTCAGAACATTTAGTACCGTATTAGTTGCCAAGGTAACGACATCTTTTTGTGAAGCCATTCTGGGTCTGGTTTTCCCCTTTGGAGTTACACCCCTGTGGTGCACAAATAAATGTGACCAAGTTATGCATGAGGAGTCTGAATTTGATGAACCATAGCAAACATAAAATTGCCTGTATTTTGTGCTTCTACAGTATAATTTCCAGAAGACTATTGTCACAATGATTAGTTTTTCATGACTATGGTTCAAAAAAATGTAATTAGACATAGAAACTCAAATGTTCTCATAGCTAGGAAGGTCTATTACCACTTCATTATATCTAAAAGCTAAATGATGGTGCTACTGAATCATTTGCTATTCATATACCCAGGACAAATGGAATATACAAGAGGAACAAACATACATTCTTATATCTATAATGCACTGCAAGAGCTGACAGGAATACAGCATATATGTCAAAATCTGACATATGAATATGACATAGCCCTATGCCATATGTTAGTTGATTGTTAACCCTCTTTCTGATTCCTGAGCTACAGAGTTCCTGAACTCTTTTAATTGTCCCTCATTTTTTTGCTTTTCTAAATAGTTGCCCTTCTCTGTTTTCATGTTCCTGCTTTTCTCATTTACCAATTATATCTTTTCTTATGGGGTTTCTTTTCGCTAGACGTTTGCACTTAGCCTCACACATTTTAACCCTGGCCAATCTGGCAAAAAGATAATACAGCTATCTAAAGGAGCAATAGGAAAAAAATAATGAGTGCCACAGAATAAGTAACAAGGGAAACATTTACATGTAACTTCTGATTAGTGAAAGTAATTTAATTTAGAAGGAAGTAAAAGTGTGAACCTTATACCCAAATCTTGAGTAAATGCTAAATGCCTTGTTTCCAGCAGAGAACATGCCAGGAAATCATACGATCTTCCAGCTCTCTTAACTGGCAAAGAAAGGTAAACACTAACACAATTCTGCAAAAGAAAACAAATGGTGATATCATTTTGATGATTGGGCTAAATTTTACATAGTTGTTCATTGTCAACTTTCCCCTCGAAACATAATAATTTTTATTTGTTTAGGAGACTCAATGGTAAAACATGTCCTTCTCTTCAGTGTCCAAATCTTCAATGCTTCTCAGAAAAGATTTGAAGCAGGTAAGCATAAACTGAGACACTTGTCATTTGATTTTGACAAAATGATTTGCAGAAAATTTTCACATTTTTTCTATGACAAAGGTCACATTATTTGCAAGATCTAATAAAACGCTTTCTCAAAACCAGATCTCAAATGACACTATTTTTTTTCTGCCAAATCCAAAAAAATATAAGGTTTAGTAGTGAGAGAACTGCAGTATCCTAGACAGATATTAATCACTGGACAAGTCAGAATTCTTGAAAACATATTGACTACAATAATATTTTCTAGCTATTTTAAAATCCATTCTGAAGTATTTTAAATAGGTTGACATACATCTTCCAGAAAGTTACTGGTAAGCTGCTGAATGCTGAGTTACACTAACCTATGGGACCTTGATATTATCTTAAAACAGCAATTCTGTCAAAGAGTAGACGATTGCCAGTCATAAATTCATTACATGATGTCAACTGTATAATAATTAGGTGGATAATAAGTCTATTATTCAGTCAGAGAAATGCATAAAAATCGTTTAATAAGAAATTAGGAGGAAAGTACCACAGAACTCAATATATTGAAGGGTAAAAGTCTGCCAATAGGCTTGTTCACTGAGAAGGCTTCTGGATGCTTAGTTTAGTTTGAATTTAGGATAAATATGAACCATTTCCAAAGAAAAAAATACAGTTGAAGAGCCAATGTAGTAGTCTGCTTCAATAATGGCTATTCTCACTGTAAAAACACCCTCTCAGTTTTAATATCTGAACTTAACTGTATGGTTGAAAATGAGTTATCAGTGGTCTGATTTACTTTGTTTTTGATTTATTTTCTCTTCCCTGTCCAGCTGATAAAGGGAGTAATAGTGGCTTTGGTGGGCACCTGGCTTCCAGCCAGGGTCAAAGCCACTACAGTTACCAATAGAATCATTTTAGCTTCAGCTATGTTGTTGTATGAGTTTGATAAATCTGTTTTATTTTCACTGTCAATAGCAGATATTTCTATAAGTCTTAACCATATTTTTAGCTACCTTTTAATCCCAAATGTAGCAGCAGCAACAAAGTACAAAATTTCTGCTTGAACTAATAATTTGAAATATTTACAAGCAACCTGATGGTATATAACATGCTCACTGACAGAATAAAATACAATTTGTTACTTCTTTTTCATTTCTTTTTTTGAAGACCAGTAAATTGTAAAAAGTTGTTACCTTTTGTATTCTGATCTCACAAAGGTTAGAAAAGTTTAATTTTGCACTATAGTTATTTTCACATAAATAACCTTGGTCACCCCCACCTTCCACCCAGACAGCATAATTTAAAACCTTCACTAGTTATTTTTGCATATAAACCATAAAGGGAAAGTCTTTAAGTATAAATACTTCTATTTACAACTCATTGCAATAAGTGAGGCAAGTTTTCAGGTGTTGAAGATAAAACAATGAAATCAATTAAGTGTGTTTCTAGAAGAGATATATATTGATTTGACAGGGTGTCTTGTTCTAGGCTTTTTAAAAACATTTTAAAAGAAAAAACCTGTCAGGGACTTGCATTAAATACTGTACTAGTATAGGTCCCATTTTGAGCTCACCACAAATGATAACACAGTAACCTTATGTCTATGAGAAGGGATGCCCCTGTCTTAAAGAATTACTTCCACAGAAATTTGTGAAGGCAGACGTGCCATGTCACAGAAGGAAATCATGTTTGATAAGCAGAACTTTCCTCTCATGAAGCCTCCTCTTAAACATGTTTCACTGGACCTTTTCTAGCTTGTCCATCCTTCTGTTGTACAGAGGAGTACAGATCTGGGCATAGAGCTCAAGATGTGGCCTTATCAGTGCCTCTTAGAGAGGAACAACCACTTTTGCATTTCCCTTTGCTGAACTTAATGAAGTTTCTGTCATCTCATTTATCCAGCCATCAAGGTTTTTCTAAATGGAAGCATATTCATCTGTTGTATTAATAATTTCTCCCACTGTCATGTGTTCTGCAGATCATACCTTAATATTTTAGAAAAAAAAATTATCATTATTCTCTTTATTTTATTTATTATATTAGTTAATGACATGGAGGGATTGAGTGCACTCTCAGCAAATTTGCAGATGGTACCCTTGAAGGATGGAGTGCCATCCAGAGGGACCTACACAGTCTTGAGAAGTGGATGCACAGGAATTGCATGCAGTTTAACAAATCATGTGCAAGGTGCTGCTCCTGGATTAGGGCAATCCCCAGTATCAACACAGGCTGGGGTTTGAATAGATCAAAAGCAACCCTGCCAAGATGGACCCTAAGTAGATCACAAATAAATTGGTAGCTGGGATAATTTTCTGGACTATAACCTTGAATTTAACTCAATTACTGCTTTATTTATATAAAACCCGAATATGTCTTTAAAATACTCCCAAAATGGTGCTCTAATTTTGCAGCAAATCAGATTTTCCAAAGTTTTGTCAAACATCTTAGTCTGATATTATTTTAAATTGGTATTTGAGTGGTCAAAAATGTAACACACACAAATATATATATATATATATATATATCTCAAAGGCACAAAGTATGAAAGGTAAGGCTTTCACTTCTGTTCAAACAATAATATTTTATGCAGCTTCAATGGAATCTTCCCACTTTGATAATTAGTGAGCACCTCTGCTAGATGAAAGATTAATGCTTCAACTAATTTTTATCATAATTCGCATGCTAATCCTACATGCAAGAAGCAGTGTGCCTCTACATATACCTCATTATTTATGGAGAAAAGCAAGGTAAGTCAACATAAAAAAATAAACTAAAAATTTTGAATCTGATAGATACGTTTATGACTAGATTGTGACTAAATAATTTTCATTATCCTGCTTCTCTTTGATCATAATTATAATGTTACATATGATACCAGTACCTTGTATGATTATTGTAATTTTATGAGACAAGAAGAAGCAAGTTCATTTTTAGATTGATACCTTACTGCAATTATTTTTCAAATAGTACCTAGCAGCACTTTATCCAAACATTCTCACTCTTTATCTTAATGATCAAATACGATGATTTTCAAATACTACTATTGGTCAACTACTTCCAAGTAGTAGAAAAGATGTGGAAGGCAAAAGAAGAGAAAGGAATATGAAAGCTACAAAACTTGTTAGAGGATTTGAGAATGAGTTTAATTCCTAAAGCTAAATTTTAGTGCATACATTTGAGATCAGGAGTATGCTGTGTATATATGTAAATACACACACACATACCTGAACATATATATATATATATCTACATCATAGAAGAAATATAAACTTTACTATCATAAAGCATGTTTAAAATACCAAGAATATCAATATTACTTTTAAAACATGCAATTATTTTCTGAAAAGAATGGAGAAACATTTGTCTTTTAAGGAAAACAGACCCACATATTTTTAAATCTCTGTATAGTTTCATAGAGAAAATGTAAAATACCCCAAAGTGAAAAGTAATAATATTCTCACAGAAAAGGTAATAGAGATTGCCTTGTACAATACAATCATCTAAGCAGTGAGTCATTACCAAGAAGAAAGAATAGTGAGCACAAGAATGTGATCATAATTGTGGAAAAGTTAATGTCTTGATAATGCATCTTTTATAATTTAAATAGTGGCCTGGTAGCATGCTTCTACGAGTGAAGGAAAAAATCTGTTACAAGTGATATCTGGGGAAACTTCTCAAACCTGTGTTGCATCACTCCCTGAGTTCACAAGAATTTGGATACACTATTGCTGTTTTGAAATCACAGCGATTTCTATACTTACACTACCAAATGAAGAAGTTGCCTCCCATTCCTCCCTCCCCTACAATGTAAACAGATATGCCAATAAGCAAAGTGCTGGTGGAACTCAGTATATTCTCAGTAATGGTCTTGGTCAAAGAGAGAGATCAAAACTCCATGAACTATTGTGCTACATAACAGTCAAAAAGATTATGTAAAGAGAAAAGATAGTAGTTGGCAGAAATAGCCATGGATTTGCACCATAAATCTTGTGTAGACTTAATACATACAAGAGTAATGCACATTCATTATGCTAAAATTAACATGTTTAGCTGCTATTCTGGGTTTTGGGTGTTATTTTGCCTTATAAGTTTGTGCATCACTTATCAAAGCTATAATTAGTATGCACATTGTAAACTTCATGTGCACACAGTACTAAGATACATATATAGCCTGTGCTAATGAAAGCTCAAAATATCTAATAGCCTTTTCATAAGCTTTGCCTTAATATATCCCAGTGGGACTGAAAAGTACTATTGTACATTCCAAAGGATACGGAGCTGAAGGACAGAAACACTGAAGACTTCCCAACAGAAAAAAAAACTGCCATAGCAGCTGCTATAGAGTAGCTCTTTGTGTCCCTGTCTGTTAATATTCCTTTGCAAGTGAACACAAAATGCTTTACCTTGAGGCATCATCTTAATATTCTTAGTCTGGTATACATTTGCTGCTTCACTCCCGAGAGACGTCAATAAGATCAGATACTCATTCTGGGAGAGGGCAAACCGTCAAGGCTGTAACTTTAAGAGTAGCCAAAAATGTGCCCTGATCACCTCCTGTAGTATAACCTCAAGAGTGTCTGAAATTTAGGCAGATCAAGAAATGAAGGCCTTTTCTGAGCTGAGGACTGTTTTTTTTTCCAATTTCTTCTGGTCATTTTCTCATATATTTTTTAAATGGCTGACGTGCTAAAATGAATAGTGTCTGAGACATACTTTTACCAAAGAAATATTCAGGTCTAACTAATAGATGCAGCCTTGGAATATTTTCTCTTTAAAGCTCAAAAGGATTTACTGTTTTGGAATATTTGAATGTTGAAGTAATGATGAAGTTCAATATTTCCACTTAGAAATGTCCTATTCCCACCTTGTTTGTTTGTTTGTTTTCACATTTT
>VXBA01003443.1:2012-31208 GCA_013399895.1 Serilophus lunatus | reverse complement strand
TGCTTTTGTTTGCTTGCTTGTTTGTTCTTTCTCTGATTTAATTGACCTCTTATTTTCATCTTTTACACTTTTATTTTCATTATTCTGTTGAGTCATGTGATATCTGATCTTATCTAATACCTTATAGGTTTTAATTAGCCATTGCACTGTTAACATATCTTTCCTATCTGATTCAGAGTTGGTTAAAACTTAGATCTCAAGGTAAATTCAGTGGTGAACTTCCCTTACAGTCACCAGACTTGGAGAGTTGAGGGGTTTTTTCACCCCATAATTTATTAAATTAATTAGCCAATTTTTTTTATTAATTTATTGTTATTATTATGACCTTTGTTTTGTACTGTGATCCTACTGAGACACTTGCACTTCTTCACACTAATTCAAGAAATGCATTGCCTTTCATTTCTCCATAAAAGTAGATGCTTATAGCACACAAGCAGACTACAGAGCATGAAGCTTTCAACAATTTGTGGAATGTTATCCACAGGCTACAGCTTCCATCTCTACTTCTCAAGGCCCCTGTTGTCACACCAGGTCTGAATTTCTCTGTAATATTTCACTATGTTGGGGTCAAATACCTTATTGCCATAGAGAAACTCTTTGCTAAGGCTATCTATATAGAACTGTGGTTGCACCGTACAAATACATTTTTTGCTCTTTTTTTGGCACACAAAATTAACAGACAGGATTTATTCTTCACAGCAGAAGCTGTGAAAAGAATCTCCATGTAAATATTGTAACTGTGTCACTCTTCATAGAAAGACAACTATATCTTTAATATGAGATAGCTGTAAGATTTAAAGAAAAATTCTTCCACCTAAGTATGATTTTTCTTGTTAACATTGTACTAATTAGCAGTGCTCTACTTACCTTTTTTCCACTAGGTCAGCAGTAGTAATTAGAAAAGACTGAATGTGTATTAGGTCCTGAAGGATGCTATCCTCAAAATCTTGTTTATGGGCGAAAAGAAGAACATCTTGGATATAAATAAAATCAATAATTTATTGTTACTTTAACTGCAATCTCGAGAGTCTAATAATTATTAGTCCAGATGTGACTGTTACATAAAAAAGAAAGGATAAAGATGCAACTAAAATTGTTTTACACACAACTCTTAATTTCTAACATTTTCCTGGTGTTATGCTCACTCTTCCCCTGTTGCTCTGGCCATAAAGTCTGTACTTTCACATAGTAGGGTATTTTATGATGAATTATCAGCTGCTAGAGTCCTTCACCAGTAGGAATATAATGTTCACATTTCTGGTTTCACCTCTGGCCATCAAGGGTCAACTTGAGGTTATTTTTATGAGCTCGCTAACACAATTTTACACTTTATCTCTCTCATTGGCCTACAGCTCCAGGTTACATCCAAATTTACTATATGTTGTGACCTTTACGTATGTTGGATACTGTTTCTTTGTTTCTCTTTGTCAGCTTTAATGCCAGCTCCAGGAATATAGCCCAGGTATAGGTATATTGTTACTTAGAAGATGATTTTTAACACAATTTCAAATATACATATATTTTTAAAGAGATGAAAATATTTCAATGAACTAAAATATAAGCAGAAAAAATTTCAATATGAAGGTAATGAAGCAAAAAATATTGCAAGGTATACATAATGAGTTGCCTCTCTGAACGTTAAGTATTAAGCACCAATAAAATAATCCTCTGGAGGAGAGATGTTGAAAAATGGTCACACATACAGCTATAGGAAAAGTGCCATTTTAGCTACAGATGCAAGAATAAAGCAGTTCCAGCTCACCTGCTACTACTGGATTAAAGTTTAGTAAAAAAATTACATATGCTGTTGCTTTGCAGAAGTGTATAACTACAACCTTGCAGTACACAACTATAGTATCTACTAAAAAACCTTCTGAAATTAAAATAATTCCATGAAGAATTAAGAACCCACCTTGTGATTTTAAGTATCAGTGCCTTTTGTATCTAGTTCTTATGAAACTCTTCACAAGTATGAAAGACCTGTTTCATAAATCTCAAGACCAAATTTAGTAGTGATTTTCCATTAAGGAAAAAAAGATTTGCCGACAACATGATGTTGTCTCTGAAAAGTGGATGTTTCTCTTGGGGTGGAAAAAGTCATTCTCTGTAAAAATTGATTTGAAAATGAAGGTATAAGGTAAAGAGAGTGTCCTTTCTTTTTTATTATACTTAGACTTTTATTTTTAATTAAGTAAAAAAAAAAGGAACTAACTGAAGGAGTAAAAGGTGGTACTGTAGTTTGGATAATGTGACTATTTTCCTGTAGTGTGTGAAAACAAGTTACCATTTGTAAAGAATGTGTAGGTCTTTGCATTTTTTTGGGGGTGGTGAGGGTGGTGGTGGGTGGTGGTGGTGGTAATGTTTTTCCGGTTTTATTTTGGGTTTTGGGGTTTTTTTTTCTGTTGTTGGTTTTCTGGTTTGTGGTGATTGTTTTTTCCCATGAATGAAAAATATGCGCTTATTCAATCTCCCTTTGATATTCTCTAACACTATATATGACTGTGGTTAAAAATGTAGATGATATCAGTGCCGCTGTCTGGACACCTCAGCACATTTTGAGGACGTAAAAGAGGTTCTTTTTTGCCTTTCTTTCCTTATAACAAGGTGACATTCAAACCCCATAAGTCTCACCTGCAGCTCAGGGAAATAAAATTATTCTGATAAATTGCTGCTACACACTAATCAACAGATTATAGGAGTTATATTAAGTTCTTTCATGTATTTCTGAAATTCTGAAATTTATGAAATTCCTGAACTCCTTAGTCTACATGTTGTTCAGTTGTGTGTAAATTTTCATTACATTAATTCAAAATCAGTTGTATGTTTTTGTATGCCTCATCTTTCATTGCATATTTAAAAAACATAATACTGGAATTTTTCAGTAATTTATTAGAAAACATTTAGCTTCTATGCATGAAAAAAAATTAAAACATTTTACTTTTGCAATTTCATGTATGAAAATAAGACCAGGTATGCACAGACAAATCTTTTAATACAGACCAAATGCACATTATCAAGAAATCAAATGCTTCATTGTCCAAAAGATTTGAAAAATTATCTGTAAGCTCTTTTAAACATTGTTGCTCTCAAAAAATATCAGTTCAAACTGGTTTAACCTTTTACCCTGAACCCAACAGGGCTGTCTTGTATATTTTTATTTCAAGCTTCTGTGTACATGTTTCGATTTTTGTGCCAGATAATCATCTTCATTAGGTAAAATACTGTATTTCAGTAATATCATACATGATCAGCAACATCCACTTTATATGGGTGTGTCAAATTCATAATAGTTGCCATTGTTAATGCCCTGCTTCAAAATACAGAGAACCAGAAATATAGATTTTTGCCAAGGAATTGTTTTTATTGAATGGCATCACAAGAGCGAAATATCCCTCATCTACCAAAAATTAATTCACCTTATCAGCAAAATCTTTTTTCCCTCTTTTGTTGCTTTTAAAATAACTACAGGAATCCTATCTTTGCTAGATTGAACTCTTTGTGACCAATTTAATTAAGAAAAAGGCAATTTTGGAAGGATGTTGAGGCGCTGGAGCATGTCCAAAGAAGGGAAATGAGGCTGGTGAAGAAACTGGAGCTCATGTCCTGTGAGGAGAGGATGAAGGAGCAGGGTTTCTTTAGGCTGGAGAAGAGGGAGCTCAGAGGAAACTTTATCACCCTTTGCAACCACCTGAAGAGAGGTTGTAGCCAGGTGGGTATTGATCTCTTCTCCCAGGCAACCAGCAGTGGGAAAAGAGGGCATGGTTTTAGGCTGCACCAGGGGATGTTTAGATCAGACATTAGGAGGAAGTTCTTTACAGAGAGAGTGATTGGGCATCGGAATGGGCTGCCCATGGAGGTGGTGGAGTCACTGTCCCTGGAGGTATTTAAGAGAAGACTGGGTGTGACACTTAGTGCCATAGTCTAATTAACAAGGTGGTGTTGGGTCATAGGTTGGACTTAATGATGACCTCAGAGGTCTTTTCCAACCTCGTTGGTTTTATGATTCTACAATAACAAGTATCATATACTCTTACAACCCTGATATCTGTGTATTAGTTATCCACTTAGCACCACCAGGGACTCCCTTATTCACGCTGTCTTTCATTTTCTACTATCCGTTTTTGCACATTCAACTAGAAGTTTCAGAGATTTGTAAACATCAATGATAACATATAACTTGTTATTATTTCATTTTCTGTTTTCTGCTGTTTCCTGGGTTATCATAATTCCAGTGAAAATTGTGTTACAATTATCTTTCACTGTCTCTCTCTACTAGGTTCAAAACGTGTCAGGATTTAATTTTATTGATCACTTATGTGATGTTTTAAAGGATAAACTCTCTTTTCCTCCACTTGATTTCAAGAGGAAATGGAAGAGCAATGGTTCTCAATAGGAAAATAATGGGGCCTATTCTTCTTTTCTAAAACAAGAAGAATTCAATTCTGTTTATCATAATATTAATTGAAGACTTTTAAGTTTGTTTTGTTTCATTTCATCTGGCATTGTAGAAAGCAGTTTGATTAAATATTTCAGTGTTTTATGTTTATTAAGTAAAAAAAAAATAAATAAAAATCACCATTCTCCCTTCTCTGACATCTTGGATTTCCTTATTCTGACAAAATACTAGTTTGTCATGTGGAGTTAAAGAAGTAGTAGACTTGAGAGTGATAAATTACTTTGGATTTGTGAATCATCCACAAAAGTGGCAAATTCAGTCCCAGTCTTTAATCTTTTTAATTGGCAAAATCCCCCATTAGCATATGCATAGTAACATTAATCCATATGTTTCCTGCTCTTTTGCTTATTTTTGCAGAAATGTGATTTCATCTTTTGTCTTGGTAGATTCTCAACCACAAAAGTTCTTATTACTAATGTTCAATCCATCTAAAATTCTCTGAACATTATTGTTACATATTTTTTTCCACAGCATTATTCTACTAGTTGTGCTAAAACAGAGTAAGAGATGACTTGGATGATATCTATCAACTATATTATGTACGATTTCATTTTAGATAGCTTTTAAAGCAAGCAAAAATAGAATGTAGTAATTTGCAGTGATTTTAGAGTTTGTTGATCTTGGTTCTAAGATACTAGGGAAAAAGAATGATAAAATTTAAAAAAAAAACTTGTGCATGATGGAAGTGAAAAGAATCTCATTCTTTTCCTTTTGGAAAAGTATAAAAGGGGAAAATGAGAAAGAATTTCTGAACATACAAAACCTATAACTATTGTAATATTTTTAAAAGAGAAACAAAATAAAAGGAAAATAAACCAAATCCTATCTTAAGTTCAAACCCAAACCAAACACCTTTGCTGGACGAGATACTAATCTTTACTAACTGGAAGAGTAAATTAGATAGTACATAGTGTACTGTGGTTGCAGAATTGCACTGCACATCTAGTTCAGTGTTCCATAGACTTGTGCTTGTCCCTAGAACACAACAAACAGAGTCTATAGCAAAACCAGTTATGTTCCTCATAACTTTCACACTTTATTTTGGTCTCAAAAAGAAATGGAGTAGTGAAAGACAGAAATACAGTGCTTTCACAAGAGGTATGAATACAGATCCTCTAATGAAGAGGGGAACACTCTTGCATAGTTACTGCAAACAATACAATAAACATATCTGCTCTAAAAAAGAAATAAGAAAAAGGAGGGGAGGAAAAAAAAAAAAAAGAGAAAAAATTCAGATCATGCTAAGGCAGATACATTCCTAATATTAAGCAGTGCATTCAGATACAGTTAATTATGAATGCTGAATTTTGCATTTGGCATCATTTGCAGGAAACTTTTTTGTGGCACAGAAAAAACACTAGATGAGTTTAACCAGAAAAAATATTGATTAGTTAGGTGGAAAAGACAAACATAGTAAAAACTTTTGTTTCACAAATAGTTGACAAATTTACATCCATAATCTAAGGAGAGAGTATAACCTCCCAAAGCACAATCTATTCATCATCATCATAAAAGCAAAATTTCTGAAAAAAATGTGATATGAAGTTCTGTATTCTCTTACAATAAGAACAAAACTTTGTTTTAGGTTTTGTGGATTTTTCTTTCATTTTTTTTCTCACTTTAGTTCTGCAAAGTGGAAGAAACTAGTCTAGTAAATTTGTCATGAAACAACGATATATTAAGCAAAAGCTATACTTTATACGATGCCATTCTTCCACCCCCATCCTATTTTATTTGTATTATAACAAATAAACTTTCTGATAAAAATGTGGAAAGTTTATTTTTGCAATTAATTTTCAAAAGTAAGCTCATTTGTATAATGCTCCAAACCTTACTGCATCAAACCTCTGTAATTTCCACATGCTTTATTGAAAAAATATGAAAAAAGTGCAAGCTATGAACACATACTGACTTTCATACTATTGTCTGAAATATATATCTTTCCACAACTGTTTTAATGTCTGATATCTGGAAAGAGTTTCCTCTCTAGTAAAAAAACCCCAACCTTTCCAAACAAACAAATGAAGCAACCCTACTGGGCTTTAATTAATTGATTTATTGAGAAATTTGGTGCACATTTATAGAGTTTGAGCTGCATTAAGCTCACATCTTTCAACCAGAATTCCAGATGTTATTGTTACCAGTAACAGATGCAATCTGATTTCTATTCTATACTAGCCCATATTTGGATGTAGGGTTAGTAGTATAGTTACTGAATTTATTTATTTTTTTTTTGTGGCTTTCAGCATGGGAATGCTTGAAGATTCTTAATTGCATGTTGGAATATAATGCTGGAAATACATCAGTACATCAATAAACTGAAACAAAGTTTCCCTAAAGGCTGAGGGTTCTAGGTTTGTTCAGTTTGGAGAAGGGACAGTTTTGAGATGAGTTTGTCACCAAACTCACGGAGTGAGGCTTTTCCCAGAGCTGTCTGGAGGGAGGTTGAGAATGAAAAGCCATAAACTGAAGCAAGACTGGTTCAGACTGGAAATAAAGATACTCTCTCTGAGAAAATAAAAATCGAGAATGTTTTCTATTGCGTCATTGTGTACTGGGGGCTGGCAGCTCCTTGGAGTCAGGGCACCAAGAGTCGCAGAGGCTTTCCAGGGGACACAACCGTGCAGCCAGATCTGTCCCCCTGCCCCAGCTGGAGATCACGGAGGGCCAGAGAACACCTGTGGCAGACTCTGCACTGGACATTGGGCAATGCCCTGGCAGGAGTGATTGGCCAAAGCTGAGCTGGGACACCGATGTCCAGGTGTGCCCAGCTTGCCTTGGCAGGGCTCTGGTGACTCGATGAATTCACACTCAGAACTCAGATGAGTTTTGAGATAGGTATATTTTATTCAGCGCGCTGGGAGGGAAGATTACAGAATTCGAAATTCCCACTCCCTCCCCGAACTACCGGAAGAATGCATCTTAAATACCCCTTCTCTAGTGGGTGTATCTTTAGCCTTTGATTGGTTCTCGGCTCAAGATCCCTCCCCACTCCCCGCCTTCTCTTTCTAAAATTCATACTGACACAAAAAGAGCAACAAAAATCAAAAAAATGAATAGTACAAATTATATATTCATTGTATTTATCAGGTTCATGAGGATGCTAATATCTTGATCCACTAACTGATTGCAAATAGTATAATTATCAATCTTAAAGATAATACAATTGAAAAATCATGGCATTAAAAAGAAAAAAATCTTTCAAATCATTCTTAAAGGGCCTTTTTCCAGAGAATTTACTAGAAAATTACACAAGAAAAAACAAACAAAGAATGTCCAGCATACTGGCATCAACATGATCCTGACAACTTTCCAATAATAAATGTATTCACATAAAATGTGAATATATTACCTCTTAAGTAATACCATGTGGGCAAAATTTCTATTTATAAGAATGTCCTCCACAGGGCAACTGGAGTTAATTTTATTAACAACTGATTTATATTGTTTAAAGGATGCTTACAGTTTAGTTTGAAATTTTGTATTAAAGGAGACATTAACCAGACAATAGTAGTCATCTGTTAGATTTATGAAATCTGAAAATAGGAAATGTGCAAATGGTTTATAAAATTTGAAGTGTTAGAATTACTAGTGTGTAAAAGACATTCAGGAATAAGATTTTTTTAAAAAACTACATTTGACGTATTTCCAATTGTAGTAACTTGAATTCTTCCAAAATTCTTCTGCATAATCAAGTGCATAGATAAATGTTAACAAAATTAGCACAGGTCACGTTATATCAGAGGAAGTAGCTCACAGTTGTGAAGAAGCCCAGTGAATCTTATCCGGCCTTAGCCAATGCTTTCTGTCTCCCACTGGTTCCTATGAGAGAAAAATTCTTGTGCATAAAATAAAATATCTCATATTTAAAGACATCAGAACCATGACACACATTGTAGGTTTTTCTTTCTGTGCAATTTAGATGCTTAAGCAAAGAATTGAGATTTCTTTGCTCAGTTGTTAAGGAAAAGTTATATAAATTTTTGCAGCTGCAATAAAAGACAACTCAATTTTTGGCAAATCATAGCAGTAATAATTTACAGTTCAAAGTTGCTACTGAGGCTAATGAAACCAAACATGTGAATGTATTAAGTACTCTTTTTCAGGATTGTATCAAGAAATGATGTGGGGCTTGTGCTTTGATTAAAAGTTCTTTTAAGACCTCAAAATAATTTATGTTAGTTACTAATCAGAAAATATTTTTTTCAGTTAGATTTACAGTTCTAGTCTAGGCTGAACTCAAACTTGAAATTCAAGGCTGTCAGCAGAATAGTCTCCATCACTACTCATTTATCTGAGGAATAAAGAAGAGGCTATACCCAAGGAATATCTGGGAACGTATTGCAAACAATTTAGCAATACCATACATATTATGCCAATAGAAAGTAGAGGAGAAGGTAGTGGCAGAAATGTGTCTTTGAAATAGTTCAATGTATTAAAATAGCATACATAGCTTAAAGACTATTTAAATTATTTAAGATATGCATTTTCATATAGGATTTTTATTAGATCCATAATCTATGCACTATTAAGCAGTTATACCCTCTGTTTTCTCTGTACAGAATGTAAATGGAGATTAGAGCTTTCTAATTCCTCACAACTGTTGAAAATGTTGCTTGACTTTTTGTGGGAGAAGATAATGAATTCTTATATTATCCACTAATATTTTTAGCAATGAGTATGGTGCTAGAAAGGCATTACTCATTTTCACAAATAATACATGACTATATGAGTCAGGAAGAACCTCTTCAGCATATGGATGAATAAAAAAACTAACCAAAAAACCAAACAAAAACCAAATACATAGACTTGTTTTGCTGGAGAGAGGGTTCATTAGAAGCAAATAAAAAGAAATAATGTTTTCCACCTGATTGGATGCTCTCAAAGCACATCCAATTTTCATTCAGACTTTTTATATAAATTTAAATGCTGCAGCCTTTAGCAGCAGAGATTCAAGCTTTGACATGGAAAATTCAAGTTCTCACACTGTCTTGACTCACTCTTTAGAAAGCAACATTAATTGTAATACTTAGGCATTAGATTTTTAACACGAGTCTTACAATCATAACAAACTACCATGAGTTTTTCTTAAGAAGTGTGGCATTATTTAATATTTTTTATTAACATGTCCATAAAGAAATTTAAGTTCCTTTGAATTTGGAATTTGCTAAAAAGAAGAGATAGAGAATAATCTGATTGAGATTCCTGTAGCAAATATTGTGAATATGTTTGGCTTCTCAATTTGAAAAGCGTAGGAGACTTTTACTGGGATTACAATTCCTTTTGTTGCAGTATTGTTTCAGCATGGAGCAAAGGAATTTTTTTCTTGCCATGTTACCAGTGTTCAGTTACTGCATAATCCCTTTTTATTTCTGTCACTGATTGTTTTTCAAATGAACTTCTAGAACAGCAGAGCACAATAACAATTAAATGCCCAATGCTGTATAATCATAGCAATAGAAAGTATAAGAAAATTATATTCAGGATCTATAGAAAACCTGACTATATAATTTCTTCTGTCCGTTATCATTGTCACAATCATGGTAATGAAATGCATTACATGTATACATATGAATGCTTTGAAGATTCAACTTCTGAACAACAGTGGAAGTTACATAACTTTTCCTATTGCTTTCCTTTGTAATTGTTTTTTATGTTTATTACCTCTTAAGTGCAAAAGAATATAGCCCCTTAAAGTACAATATTAATATAAACTGAATGGGATTATTTGAAAAAAGGAATAGTGCAAGACATAAGTTATTACTTAAATTTACTGGTTAATTATGACCATTTGAGTGGACAAGTTATTGGAATCCAATACGATTCTGTACTTGGCCACATTTCTCAGGAATTTCACTTCACCGAAACTATGGGATTTGGCTGTCTATAATTCTGTAATAGAGATAAAAGCATTAAAAAAATCTTGAACTTTAGTATTTGTTATGTCAAGCAGTTACCTTTGTTTTACCTGGGATCAGAACTGTGTTCTTACTGTAGTTAACACAAGAGAAGAAAGAATGGTTGACAGGACTAGGTAACGTTACACATGTACCTACACCAATGTTTGACAGACAAGGGATTTTTCTAGTAATTTTTATATTTATTCAACATCTATAACTATGAAAACATTTATTCTTCAAGTTTTCAATACAACACGAGAATAGGTGGAACATTATCACAAGCAATATTTCTGAGAGAAGAAAATCTGAATACAGCATAAACATCTCATTACACCACGGTTAATGATAAAATTCTGTCTCTGAATTCATCTCAAATAATATTACATACCCTTGTCAGTGACTCCTAATTTGTCCTAGCCTGTCATAGTAAATTTCTTTGAAGTTAATGAAGGGAGAAAGGAACTCTTAGCTTGAGTGTCTTCCTCCATATGCTTAATATTTTTTCAACTAACTGTGAATGGATCTCAACTCATAAAACATATTTGCATTTATTTAGAACATTCTCAGTGATAAGAACTTCAGCACAGCCAAGATTCTGACACAAGTTAATAGTTACATCACTTTAATACCCCTAAAGTACAACTATTTCTTTAAATGCAAACACCATTAGGAAACAATAGATACTAAATCATTTCAGAGCAATTGCCTATGTTGTGAACCTTGAATTTTGAAAAAAAGATATATTTCTTCATGCATACATTTCTTCTTATGCATAAATCAGGTCGTCATGTTGATTTTAGCAGTGGTATAAAAACACAATGAAAAATGTAATTCTCATTCCTTCTGTTTCGCTTTCTTCTACTTTTAAATTGTCTTCTTGCTTGTCTATTTGTTAGTTGTTCTTATATCTCCTTTGCTCCCTTTGGCTAATAAGACCAAGCAGAGGTCAATATAAGGCAATGGTCTGTACGTCATGTGCAAGGGACACTGGTAGAGTTTGATACTTCACCTTCAATAAAGATAGCTTTGAATATAATCTATTTGACAGATTATGAGGAGAAAGGATATATATACTATTTTTTATAGCAACATTTCTCTTCATTAAGGAAAATTCCCTGTCTGACTACCTAGGAGCCACTCTGGGAGTCAGCCTCATACATCCTGAACTGGAATAGAGGCCCCTTTGCATCTACACACCCCCTATTCACACAATCAGACCAGATTCCCTATCTGGCTTGACTCCAAATTTCTCATAGCAGAGTTTCATACATCCTGATCCTCAAAATAATTTAATCTCAGTACAATAACTAAATAACAAAATAACAGCTTGATCTGGGTCCCTCTGGGGAGGGAGGGAGGCACTCTGAACAAAAGAAACACACCAAGCTACCTGAATGTGTTGCTCAATATCTTCATGTGAACTTCATGGTTGCAAAAAGAGTTTTCTATAAAACTTCCTTGGGTATATTATTGTTATATTTTAGGAAACATTTTTGAATTCTAAATTCTAAGACAAAGCCAAAGCACAGCTGCTCTCTCCTTTGAAAATTTTGAGCTTTCAAAAATTGAACTTTTAGTCATGTTTTATGTATTACACAAGGCATGTATTTCATTCAAGAATGACCAAAAGCCAGGAGATTTTTATAATCCATAATTTCAGCTATCTGAAAGTGATTTTGAGAGGTCATATATGCCATCACCTTCCACTGAAATATCAACTATTTCAGATGTCAATTTTTTACATTTTGTCTGTGAGCAAAATCCCACCTTGTATTTAAAGTGGCTGCCATTAATTGACCAGTTAGTTAGAAATACAAATTCATTCTCATTGTTATTATTCTCAACTGTGATATATGGAAGTGAAATATGAGCCTATATGACCCAGTTGTCTACTCATTAACCCCAAATTAAATTTAAACCACAAAGGCATAAAATTAAACTGTTATATTTTTACAACACGTCAGTGAAATTATTCGAATTCTGCTTAGGTTTTACAATATTTATTCTAATTTTTTTTTTGAGAAAGCGATAGAATTATAGAAAAGTTTGAGTTGGAAGGGACCTTGAAGGTTATTAATTTCCAACTTCCCTGCAAGGGGAGTGACAAGTTCCACCAGACCAGGTTGCTCAAAACCCTATCCAAGCTGACCTTAAACACTTTGAAAGATGGGGCAACTTCTCTCTGCAGCTTATTCCAGTGTTTCATCATCCTCACAATAAATAATTGTTTCCATATATCTATCTTGATCTACCTTTTTTAGTTCAAGAAAGGGACAATAGGATCTCACATGCACTGCAGGAAGCTTTATCAGATACAATGGAATTATAATGGGAAAAGACCAGCATCATATTTCAAATAAATATAATGTGTAGCAGTCTCTTGAGTGTTGAGTGCTATCACTGAGAGAAATTTGAAAAATATTATGAAACTAGGTAAAAAAATATTTTGTTACACAAAATAGAAAATTAAATATCCTTAATATCCTCCAAGGTCTCAGAATCAAATCTGAATATTCCCAAAAGACTTGAAATTAGTTCAAAAAGGAAAGTCATGCTATTTTCAAGTAGCCATAGATATTTTTAGCTTGAGAAAAAAAATGTGTGAACACAAGCATGTCTCTGTCATTCAGCAGCTGTGTTTCTGCCTTTATTTCACCCTGATCAATGCTATTCTTTCAGAGAACAATCCTGGAGTATAATATAGTTGAGACTTTTATAAATAACTATATTTTTGAAAAGGTTGCTTTTATACCTGTGAATATCATGGGAATAGTTGCGGGAAAAAGTAGGTTAATTAAAGAGACAGTAGATATTTTCCATTGTCCCTTTAAAGAATATTGATAAGTCAACACAAGCGTTCTCTCTAAAATCTTGTCAAATAAGAAATTTATATATTTCTGGTCTTATCTATATAATAGGGCTTTTTTATCAATGAAGAAATTTGTCTCTTTCTGCTAGCTAGTGCCATAAAGGACATCATCTTACTGGAGAAATGCTCTAAATTGTTAAGCCTTTCTAGAAGTTATTAAAAGGAAACAAAATAATTATTAAATACATTCACATATTTTTTTTCCTTTATTATATTTTCTTTCGTTTTTGCATAAACATGAAATCAATTGTCTCAGTATCTTACCAATGAACAAGACCTACTACATATATTTTCAAACAAGGTCAGAAGAGGCTGAAAGATCAGTTTAAACTAAAACCAAAAAATGCTTAAAGAATAGATTTAATGTAATCAGAAAATAAGCGGACTAGAAACTGCAAATAAATTCATATAAAATAGTAAATAGACAATTAGTAGAGGGTAATAAAAGTATACATCTACTGTATATGATTGTGAATGTAGACTACATAAAACAATTAGAAAGCCTAAGAAGTACTATGTTGCAGACCTGGACTAGGCCAATAATTTCTGAAGCAAAATAAAAGTGACTATACAAAGAAAATACCATAGGAAAGTTATGAAATTGCCTATTAGGAAGTATGAGAAGTGACATTTGAAAAGATGGCCCTAAATACATATTCTAGAGTGACGAAGCAAAACATTTTTCTCTAAAGAAAGAAAATATATTCTTATAATCAAAAGAACACCAGCTGTCAGAAATGTTCTGAATTGAGCTTTCTTGAGAAACACTAATATTTTACCTCTGCTGAAAGGAAGAGTTTCAAACCAACTTTGCACTCAGTATTAGTTACCAGGAAAAAGTCATGTGCACACCTTCATTTTGGAAAGGATCTTAGCAGATGCTGGACAGAAGTCTCCTATTCTGTAGCTGGTAGATAAGGGCTACTCCCTTATTCTGCTAAACATTTGATGTAAAAGTCTCCCTGTCGAGTCTCTAGCTGCAGCTCAGGCGTCAAAATTTAGTATTAACATAAAATGCAGTGTAGTGGATATGTATAGAGTGCAGAAATATTAGCCCTTAGAAAATGACCCATTCTTTAGTCCAGGTAGGTTTAATATGATCATCACCATGGGTTCTCATTGTAAGTACATGGTGCATGACAGGTTTTGGAAGTGATATAATCAATCAGCCAAATCTCCTCATATTTATATTTCAGCCATGATCCTCCATAGCAAAGAAGTTGCAAGTATTTTTTCAGTTGGAATGTAGTGAGTCTCAGATCATGTTTCCCTGACTCCAGATACGTGGGAGATGACCTCAAGTCTCCCTTGGTGCTTTTTTCCAGAGGCTCTAAGTGGGGCCATTCTCCCCAGCTGCAGTGTAGAGCACATGTTTTAGCCTCCTTCCCTTGATGGACTGGCCTAGAGGTAGCTGCATGAACTATCTCCCGTCTGATTTGTTCAAAGGCTTTTTCTGTTTGTAAGAAACTGCTGCTGTACTGCCACACACAACAATATCATCTGTGTATTACAAGTGTTAAGGACGTTCACCCTATTTCAGCACAGTGTGAAAAGTATATTAAAAATATTTATTTTATTTTAATTTATTTTGGGGAAAGTATTCACAAAGTTCTTGTATCTTTATTTTTATTGCTAAAAATAAATTGAAAGTTGGGTGTGCCTTTTCTATTTTACACGTACATTACATAGGTAGCTGAGACACAATTATCTTTAAAAATTTTATGGTGGACTATTTAGAGTAAACAAATAGATCTTCATATTTTATAATCCTCACATAAGTTCTAGTGTTGCCAAATTGGAATCAGAATGAAAATTCTTCAAAAATGTGCAGGGTGAATTTATGTGGTGTTATAGCTATTGACACAGGGAAAAAGTAGGAAGCAGAAATAAGCTGTAAATAGCATGCTGTTATGCCTTAAAATTTTGACACACTGCTCACAATATATCAGTGAACAAGTCTAAGGATCTACTTCATATAGACACACCATATACCATCTCACAATATCTGGAACCCATGTGTTGACTTTTATAATATGAAACACTTTACCTTACATGCTTTTTCAAAGTAAAGATGTTGGTTTATGAAATACATATAAAGTTTATGTCAAAAAATATTCCTCAAATATGATACACAACCCACTGCAGTTACTGTCATAGCTTGAGATTTGTTTCTACTTTAAAATACATCTGCAGCAAATCAAGTCTTTCCATTAATCGTCTATAACACTACTAAAGTCATTGAGTTAGAGCATGTTTAATTGACATTTAAATAAACGGTGGGCTTTTAGGATCTGTTTTTTCCATTGATTTTAGGCAACAAGAAGGCTAGATTTAATAGAAGATGTTTGCGGATCTTAAAAGAGCCTCTGGAAGATAATTTATTTTGCTTTACCATATAGATACCCAAGATAGGCAGACACACATTTAGATGTGCCTGTCTTTCACTTTTCGTGGTAAAGAAAGCTTAGATTTTGCTGTACGTATTAGCGTTATTTAGGAAGATTGAGGCAGATAGCAAGACTTCTTGATGCCATCTCTGGAATTCTTATTCTTATTTATTTCAATATTATAAGACTTACTGATATCCAATAAAATAAATCACAGCACCACATGAAATATTATGCCTATTAAGATGTATCCCATTTATTTATCCACTAGTCTAGGAAATATTAACTCTTCCCAAGAATATATTACAGGGAACCTGTGTGCTGTTGTATGATATTTCACTGATTGAAAAGTTTAGGACATGTTGCTGAAGGTATTTACTTTGTATTGATATTTTCTGCCTCTCTAAAGATTGCTTTCCTTTTGCGTTTCCTAATAGCATTTCATTGGGAATTTATCAGATACCAAAGACTTGTCTAAATTTTGACACCCTAGAATCATAGAATACCTTTTTATTACCATACATTAAGCAAATGGAAAGACTACTGTTAAGGGTCTGCCACACCTATAAATCTCAGGCACTTCATATCCTTTTAAAATATTATATCGAAGATCACAATTCACAAAAGTCTGACTTGATAGGCAATACTAAGCACTGAGCTGGCAGACAGAGAAAATAAATCCTTAATATGCACATACAGTGGTCTAATGAGCTATTTAGTCTGCATGCTTACTTCTCAACTCTAGAAAACTTTGAGCTAGACACTAGTAGGCTTCGTGTAGATAGCAAGGCTTTACATGAAGCTGAAGCAAAATATACTTCAAAATGTTCAGAGACATTTAACTACTAAAGCATTTCTATAAGATACTTTAATGAATTAACCGTGATTAACTTAGACAATAACAATTTAGATGCGTAACTGCTCAGAAATATGTAAGCAACTAAAAAGATACTTTATATTTCCAGTGTGATAATTCTCACATGCTACTGTGGGCTAGTCCACTTCATAGTTTATTTATTAACTATTTGGAGACCAGAAAATTTACAGAACTTGACTACAAAGTAGTATTTCATGTTAGAAGACTTTTTATCCAGAAAATACTCAGACATGTCTCTTTCTAAACAGATAGCAATATGGTCTCTCAGTATTTTTGGCAACCTACATTTTAATACACATCTATGGAATATCAAGCTATGGCAGATGAAAAAAGCAGGCGAAAAAAAAAAATTAATCTGCAACATAATCACAAACTGATTGAGAATGGAAGGCAGCCCTGAGGGTCATCTCATCCAACATCCCAAGTCCAGACTGGGCTGTCCAAGACCATATCCAAAATGGCCTTTTGAATATATCTAAGGGTGGAGATTCCTCAGACTCCCAGAATCACAGAATTAACTAGGATGGAGATCATCCAGTCCAACCTATTAACTAACACCATTTAATGAACTAAACCGTGGTGGTTAAGTGACAGATCTAGTCTTTTTTTTAAACACTTCCAGGGATGATGACTCCACCACCTCTGTGGGCAGCCCATTCCAATAGGCAATCACTCCTTCTCTGAAGATTTTTTTCCTAACATCCAGCCTAAACTTTCCCTGGGCAAGCTGTGCCAGTCCTGTCACCTCACCATAATAAATGTTTCCTTGTATTCTGATAGAACCTCTTTTGCTTTGTTTTGTGTCCATCACCTCTTGTCTTGTCAGGATCCATTTTCCTTGCAGCCTCCCTTCAGATTTTTATACACATTGATAAGATTCCTCTCTACCGCCTGTTTTAAGGCTGAACACTCCCATCTTTCTCAGCCTTTCCTCCTATGAAAGGTATGCCAGTACCTTAACGATCCTAATGGCCCTTTTTTAGGCTCCATATCTCTGCTGTACACTATGTCCATGTCTTGTTTTTACCGGGGAGCATCAAACTGAACACTCCTAATCAGTAGTAGTCAGCATGACTTCACCAAGGGGAAGTCATGCTTGAGCAACTTGATAAACTTTTATGGTGAAGTGACTGGCCGGTTAGATTAGGAGGTATCAGTGGATATTGCCTACTTGGACTTTGGGAATGCCTTTGACATTGCTTCTCTTTACACTGATAAGAGAGACTGTTGATACATAAGGTCTGGGTGAATAGACAGTGAGATGTATTTAAAAATGGCTGAATGACCTAAATGATTAACAAAGTGAGATCTAGATCCAGGATCTCAACATTCCCCTCCTTAGTGGTATTAAAAAACATCTAGACATGGTCTCGGGCAGTCTGCTGTAGGTGGTCCTACTTGAGTAGGTGAAGGTGTCCAGGATGACCACTAGAGGTCTTTGCAATGTCAACCACATTCTTCTATGACTCTGTCATGCAGTGCTCCAGATAATGCCTTAGCACTGTACAAAGGCGAATGATCACCTCCATTGACCTGCTGGCAACACTTTGCCTAATGCAGCTCAGGATATCATTAGCCTTCTTTGTTGCAAGGGCAGTCTTAGGTCTTTTATGAAAATCTGTGATTTAGCTGCCAGCCCCCAACATGTAATGATGCCTGGGATTATTCCTTTTTCAGTGCAGAACCTTGCACTTCACTTTGTTGACTTCATGAGGTCACTGTGAATTCATGCTGACTACTTGCAAACACCATCAAGAATCTGGAAATGTTTTCCAGGATTAGTTGCTACATCACTTTGTTAAGCACTGACGGTAAGGCTGATCAGCTGGTGTTTTCCCTCCTTCTTTTTTGAAGATACCAGTGTTGATTCAGAGTTGTTCTGCTCTGGAACTTTATAAAGAAATAAAAGTTGTTTTCTTGGGAACATAAGGAGTTAATAGCTTTAGATGAGATACAACATGCAGTAAAAGATAAATAGGGTTTATTTTTCATCTGAAAGTGCTATTGATTTTTTTTTTTTCTGAGACTTTATCTCCTGTAGCAGAAGATTACCTTTACTGAAACTATTGCCAACATGTTAAAACACATCTTGTTGAACTATTTTCCTAATTGTTATCTTTGTTTTGGTATTACTAATTATTGGTTAAATTTTAATTACTGCTGAGACAGGTGTTCTGTTAGGAGGATCTAGATAAATTTATTACAATATCAAAGCCTAACTAATGAGTTTCAAAGGTTCTTACAGAGCCTGCTGTTATTGAGTTCAAAAGTGTTGTCCTTTCTTCTGACATTAGTTTCCCAATGATGATAGTGCCATTACATCTGCTCTGAGAATTGTGAGATGTCCGAGGCCTGTCACTGACTTCCCAGCAGGCAAAAAAATCAATAAGGTAGAGTACATACTCTTAGAATTATTTCCTTTATAGATGCCAATCAGAAGACTTTCACAAATGGAAACAGCGGGGAACTTTTTCCCTATCAGCAGAAGATTGAAATACCATCAAGCAAAATAAATATCCTCGGACAGGATTACTCCTTGTTCCAAGTACTTGTAGGAAAATTAAATGTGAAAGTATGACAATTGTATAAATATGTAAGGATATGTCTGATATAACGAGTAATAGGCAGTCTTCTGGTTGCAAGATAATATTTGTCTCAACTTTAATTAGGGTTGTAATATATTTCAGGCTGGATAATGTACCATTTAACCAGAATCTGTTTTCTTGATATTCTGTTTTACTAGTGTAGAAGTTGTTCCTGTTCAGGAAATCATGCTAAATGAAACTACAGATTTCAGCAAGTGGTTTTGGTCAGAGGCAAGGAACTCCAGTTAAAACACCTCTTTCTGGAAATATTAGGCTGTGTATTGCTGTACCATCTCAGTTAAATTTTACATATAAGTATTTGCCTTAAAGAAGAAAAACAAGTCTCTGTTATCTACCAAGTTCATTTTTCATAATATGGGAAATCTACCTATACTCTATCTTAAACGTATGCACACTCTAGAGCCCAGCATTTATAATAACATAGTGTGAAAAACAAATGGGTTGGGTAGCTATGTCATAGCACTGCCTGGTATCTCCTTCCCTAAAGGAAACTCCGTGGATCTCAAAAATAAGAAGGGGTTCCACTGCTCCTTATGAGATTTATTTAAACATAGACCTATATTTTGACTAGTATATGAATGTGTCTATGTATGATTGTATATGCTAGTTTTAATATATAAATATACAACTTTTGAATAAGTAGGGGGTTTATCCTCAATTTTTTACTGCCATCTAAGTTTCTTTTTTTTATGCTTCTTCTCCACTATCTAACTCCTCTCTATTACTGTGGCTGATACTCCACCTAAATGAAATCAATTGGACTTTTTACCATTGATTTGACAGGAGCCAAGATGTCACTCATGATGTTCATAGCCTGCAAATATTTATAGAAAGCAAGTTTGTCACTCTTCTAGAAATTCTACCTACCACGATTACTCAGCCAGATTTACAGTTTGCACTCAGCAACCATTTATCCTTCATAAAAAAGACTGTCACCTTCATTATTGTAATGTTTTGTTACTGTTCTCTCAGAACTTATAAAAGTCAGAAGTAAAATATTTATTTTTCTAAAAAATAATTAATGTCCTAAATCCTTAAAGTAATGAAGGGGTTTATTGAACAAAATATGAAAAGAGTTGGATTTATTTATTTATATTTAGCACATAAGAACGCTGGCATGTTACTTCTTAGCTTTATTTATATAAATTAGCATTTAAAATGGCTGTTAAAAGCAGCAAGGACTGGTTGAGACCCTGCAGAAGGCTCCTGGTAGGAGCTCAGAAAAGATATCTGACTATTGGCTACCTCAGAGCAGTAACAGACTTCTTTTAAGTGCTGCACTGCATTTCCTATGTGTTATACAGATAGCCTGTGGCAATTCCAAATATAAACCAAAAAAAAATTGAACTGTGGTGAAATATGTAATTTTTTTTTTACAAAAAAAGAAATAGCAACTGCTTTCTGCTAATCAATTCAGTTGTTTGTCATAGCTGATTTTTAGATCAATTGTAAGAAAGCCATGCATTCAAACGATCACTCTAGGATGTACAGTCTTTTGAGCCTTTTCTGTGGTTTTACCACTAGGAGGCGCAACAGTGAAGAAAGACTGAATAGAGATGCAGCACCAAACACAGGTTTATTTTCTATGGGCTCTATAGACCTCATAGAATCCCACTAGGCACTAAACAAATTCACACAACAGACCCAACAATGTTCCACAATAGAATTAAAATAAATAACAAACTGCTCCTCCAAGCAGGATGGTAGCTGAGGAGCAGAGGGAAGGAAGGGAAAGCCGCCTCGAAGACGGTATCTCCCAGCCCTTGGAGCCTCTGAAAAACAAAAACAGTGAGAAGCACCCTCCCCTCAGGAACCCAAGGGGAAAAGATACACACTGTTGCAGCTGGGTGGTCTCCTGGTGTCACTGTTGGAGTTCTGATGGTGCTGCCTGGTAAGGGGAGACAGGAGGAATGGCATTTGATGTTATCTGGACCACGACGAGCTGATCAAAAGGGGTCGGACTTCCAGGGTTCTGGCTTTCACGTGCTCTTGATATTGCGTGAACTGGAGCCCTCTTCCGGGGCAGGCAGCCTTCCTATTGGTTGGCTGTACTCACCATAGCCCCTTTCCGAGATTTTGGTACTCTGAGCAAGATGGTTGTTCCTACCAAAAAGCCACGTGCTCTGGACCCAGGGCCTGGCGGCCGCCATTGCCACATTGCACAGAACACTCCTGGGGCCAGCAGCACTGCCCGCGGGCTGCCCCATCTGCCATGGGCCCACTCTGGGTGGTGGCACTGGCCCGGGGATCCAACCCTGCCCAATGCACCGGCTGCTGCCGCTACCGGAGTCTGGCCCCGCCTCCCGTGGCTATGCTGATGGCCACTGAGTTCTGGGAACCCCAGCAGGGGGCACCAGGGGCTGCCAGGGACCGGGATGGGCTCTGCCGGTTCCTGGTGGGGCACGAGGCCGCCCCTGCCCCTGCCGGGGAGGGGAGCCAGGGCTGGGCCGCCACTCCACGGCACCGGGTGACAGGTTCAGGACAGCCCAGGGGGTGCCCTGCGTCCAGACACAGGCTGCACTGAGCCAGCCCCCTGCAGGCACTTGGGGACGGTCCAACAGAGCCCCAGGGGACTCCATGGCCAGACACGGCTCTGGGCCGGGACAGCCCGCAGAACCTGGGGGGAACTCCGGCCTTGGGAGGGAGCAGGCAAAGGCAGGTCCCGGCCCCGCACGGCTCCCCGGGAGAGAACAGGCCGGAGCAGGGGCCACCCAGGCTCCATCCCAGCCATGAGGAGCCGTGGGGGACAGCTGGGAGCAGCTCTCAGCCTCTCTCCCCTCCACCTGGCCCCCGGGAGGGTCGGAGCAGGGCCCTGCACAGCCCTCCAGGTGGGCCCCGCAGTCTGGTATGGCCTGGGGGGCCCGCATAGCCTGGGAGGCCCGCAGTCACTCACCTGCAGAGGAGTTTCACTGTCCAATTTGGCTGTTTCTCTTCTCAAGGAAAAAAAAAACAAGTTAAAAAAAACCAACTTTCCCCCTCTCCCTGAGATGAAACTGCTTTCCTAACCCACTACATTTTCCTAGTACCCATTTTCTCTCTTATTTTCATCAATGCAGAAAGCAAGTGGTCAGTAGCTGCCAGCTGGCTTTTCATGCAAAAAACATAATATAATGTAGGATATTAAATAGCTAATTCCTCTGGGTAATTATCCTAAAAGGAAAGAGACAAGGATAAAGAGCTGGTCTTTAGTGGAAACTTTCAGGTCCACAATGTGCATGGATGCCCCTGACCATAGCACTAGTACTCTTTTTCCAATACTAATCAATTATCATATCTAATAGATACATCCAATCCCAAAATAATTCTTCCCTCATCCTGCCCCTCCAGGTCTGTCACTTGGAGCTTCCCCAGGGGGTTTTGGTCCTTCTAACTTGCTTTGTCTGGCACTCCAGTTACATGTCCCAAACAGGATGTCCTTGCTAGAATCTATTCTGCCTGAAAACATTAAACAACATTTCACAGATTGTGAGAAAAAGGTTTTCTGCCACACTAAGAGCGAGACACCATGCAGTCATATTAAAATCCAGAAATATAAAGAATATAAGAAATCTTAAGGCATCTGTAGGGAATGCATATTGCATAGAATTTGCTACCTGAAAAAAAAGACCAAGGTAAAGAGGAAAGGAGAGGAGAAAGGGAAAAGGGGAAAAGGGGAAAGGGGAAAGGGAAAGGGAAAGGGGGAAAGGGAAAGGGAAAGGGAAAGGGAAAGGGAAAGGGAAAGGGGGGGAAAGGAAGAAAATCAAACAAACAAAACTCAGACATTCTTTCCCTTTTTTGTTTTTGTTTTTTTTTTTTAAGAAGTGTTGGAAGTTCCTTGAGCAGAAACTTTCCAGAGGATCAGATTAAAATCATAATGGAATTCTATTAGCATGTTTGAAAAAATTATCTTCAGTAGGCTTAAACATATCTTCATCTTAAGATTTGGAGCGTAGTAGATATCTCTGTCATTAGGGAAAGAAAGTCTAGACAATAAAATTAATTCCCACTTGGAAAAAAATAAGTTGAAAATTATTATTTTAACAATATTGTTATTACTGGTTTTATTTCTATTTACACTCCTCTCATGCAAAATGAGACACAACATCTAGTGTCAGACATAGTTTGCATGCAATTATAATAATAGACAAGTAAATGTCAACATGCATGCCTAGTCTTCGCCATGATATCTTGTATTCCATGCAATAACTGATTGCAGAAATATACTCTTCCATCATTATTTAATTTTTAAATTTTAGGTATGCTGTTAGTTTTTTCGCTGATGTGTGGTTTCAGCTGGGATGGAGTTAATTTTATTCACAGTAGCTAGTATGGGGCTGTGTTTTGTATTTATGAGGAAAATGGTGTTGATACTTTTGAAATGTTTTTGTTACTGCTGCCTTTTTCCTTTGTTTTTCTTAACAATTTAATTTTAATATATTTCCCTGTCCTTAAAGGCAAGTCCAATTAGAAATATTATGACCCCTATACCAGTACTAAACTGTTATTGTGAAGAGCCAGAAGAAATATCATTTACTGTTAACCACTGTAATCGAAAACATGGCAATGAGGAGACATACCACAGATAACAGTATAAATTAAAAGTATAATTCCCTTCAGTTAACAAGATTGGAAATACAGTTTATGGTGAATGAAGATTGTCTTGGGTTAGCTGAGACTGAGAAAACTTCCTCTGTTTTGACTCAGGTTTTAAATAAAAAGATTTCTTTTTCTTCCCTTGCACGCACGCGCACGCGCGCGCACACACACACACACACACACACACATACGCTCCCTTTTCGCTCCCTTTTGGCTCACATGTTTTCTTTTGTTTTCTCTTGGGGAGGGGCCTGGAGGGGGGTGNTGGAGTCACCACGTGCCTGCCTGTGCTGCTGCACTTTCCACCCCCCGCCACGGCCATCAGCGCCTCCTGCCACCTACTTCAGATTAATTGAACTTTTTTGGACATTGAAACAAGGAATAAGTTTTTTTTTGTTGTTTGTTCACTTGTGGAACCGGTGGGGGTGGGTGTGTTGGTGGATGGGTTTTTTTGGGGGTTTTTGGGAGGTGGTTATTGGGCTTTCTTCGGGGGGGGTGTCGGTATTTTAATATTTTTAAGCTAATTTTTTTCTTTCCTCATAATAAATTCTTATTTTCTTTACTACCTCTGTATCCACAAATTATTAATCAATAATTTTGTCCATCAAACCAGGACAAAGATGAATCTGAAAAACTAAAGAGCTGAGTGGTTTTATCAGGTTATGATAGCACTTATCTTCTGAGAACTTGTGAATGCTTCCCTTATTTTCACTTTTTTTCCCACAATGTTCATTAATTTAAAATCCCAGAACTTTTAGTTTCTAGCCTATCTGTATAGATGACTGCCTATATTTGTAAGGAATTTTAAGTTTTGCACGTGTTTAAAGAGGCTGTACATGAAATTGAACTTGTCAATTGAGATGGAATTGGAAATAATTTGTTCTTTCCCCCACTAAGCAACATAACTGCTGGTCAATTTGTACCTCTTTTCCTCCTCCAAAATAATTTTCCCCCTCTATTTCATCAAATAAACTTTGAGCATTATGAAAAAATATAGCATGTTCCACTAAGCTATTTCATGACATTTTTAAGCTACTCCTCTTTAGTTATCATGGTGTGTCTATCCATTTCATCACACCAAGCACAAAGCCAAAGAAAGACAATGAAGAGATATCCACTGATTTCGAGGAATCATTTTGGTAATACTAATGGCTTTTTAATTAGGTAAGTTAACCTTGGAACAAAAGACTGTAAGGTTGCCTTAAAAGAATGTATAGGATCATTCTTTGATCTGTTTCTTCCATTTGTATAGACCATGGTTATATTAAATTTTGTGTTTATGGAGAATGCTAAATCTACGTAAATAGAATAAGACTTATATCTTTTCTGAGTGGTTCCACTGTCTATGATCCAATGTCTGGTTTTGGTGCAATCTGACTGCATATGTTTGGTTCAAACTTCTGAGAAAATTGATATGTTGTGAGAAACATGTGGGAAAGTGCATAGAAAAGAACCATGAAAGATCACAAGGGTAAAACTGCAGGGAGAGTTAGAATAATCCTCAGGGATTAAAGGTGGAAAGCACTGATCAAGAAATTTTTAAAATCCTAAGGAAAAAAAAAAAAGTAATTATGTATAAAAATCATGATTTAACAACCTCAAGGATCAGCCCATTCCAAGGAACAAGAGAGGCTACCCTTCCTCCTCTGATGATTGTCTACCACCAAAGGTGCATGACTGACAAGTCTCATCTCAAATAGCAAGCATATTAAATGTTAATCTGGAGTTAATTAGTTTTAGTCATGTATTGAATATATTTGCAAAAAGAAATAAATGCTTTGTAATCGTAAAATATATAAACTTCCTGCAATGTCTCTTTGCAACCTAGAAAAGGTGCCTATAGTGTGACCCAGGGGCAAAAAATCTGAGCTGATAGCCTAAATGTGGAAAATACATCTGTAAAAACTGCTAAAAGATCACTCTGTTAGAACACTTTAATCCATTAAACAATCCAGAGTTCTTCAATGACAGATTAAACAATTTTGTGTGATTCATTGACAGACTGCCATCAACTTGTCATTGTCTGTCTTAATCCTTTGGATGTACAGTAAATTTTGAATGTTTTCTTTCAAGGTTATGTGGTCAATTCATTCAAGACAAATGAATTGTCTACCTTTTTTTTTAATATCTATCTTAAAAAGGAATTGATTTAATGATGTACTTGCCCTTGGTAACTTCTACCAAATAAACTTAATCTTTGATGATAGTATTCACATTCTGCATCATGTCAAGAAATAGAAATGTTCCATCACTATTTTTATGTTACTTTATAGTTGTAGAAGATCTAGCAATTTATTAGCCCTTTTACATTGTCATCATTATTATGTATTTCACATGGTGAAGAAATGAACTGTGGTTGCAGAAAGTATTTTATTATTCAAAAAATACACCACCCTGTCAGAAAGTGTGAAAGGCCATAGCTTTGCTCTTACCTAAATGCTAGAACAAGAAAAAACGTGAGCTATTTTTTGCTTTTGCCACCATTCAGGGAATATTGCCACTGCGACCTACAGTTCAGTTTGCTCTATACAACCAAATGTGAGAAGGTATGTACTTCAAGTTCTGCAGTTTCCTATTTCCCTGCATCACATGCACTTTATGAGGAGCACACACTGCATGTGGAGCAAGAATAGAATTTCTAAATAATTTTTTTAAAAAAGAATACAGAAAGAATGAAAATACATTAAAGAATGAGAAGACATTAAGAACTGCAAGTGTCATTGATCTTAATATTAAACAGGAATAATGATAAAATTTGCTAGCAGAAGTATTTTCAGGCTGTCCATATTTCACAAATTGAAAAGTATATTTTGTAGGATCCACGGAAGAGTATATATTTTACTGATCATCTTTTAAAAGGAATGCATGTGCCAAGAGCATGCTGTTCATTGTCTCAGTAAGCAGCATAACTCCAAATGGTCAAAGATTGACCTGCTATTAGTATGCCCAGCATCACAGCAATATATCAAAAAGAGGAAGAGAGTTTCATCAAGATTAGATTATTAATACATAAAATTGCAGGCATAAATCTACAAGAATCAGTTCAGCCAGTCAGTGGCAAAGTATCTGAATTATAGCTTATATGTAAATCAACGAATTTTCACAAGTACAAATAATATGCTCACAGGGACAATTTTCGTTGCTTCTTCTATACAGGCCACTACATGAAATTACATGTGTGAAATATCTGGTTATGAACGTTGATTGGAAAAAAAATTACATAATTTTAATCTGCAGACCTGAATGTCGTACTTAAGCAGTGGGATGTTAGAATTATTTGATTACTATAGTAATTATTTAAAAACTGACTAGATAAGATGCCATCATGACACTGATTGATGTATGGCTATTATGTTGAAAAGGCACAGGCTTCATAAATAATCATGAAAGACAATGACAAGGATTATGTTCAGATGCACTTTTGGTGTCTCCATTAGCTCTAATTTATTAAATAATATCAATTACTAAAAAGTGTTCTTGATGTATAACTTAACTGAGGATTGCAAGAGGAAGTTGAGGATCATGCTTTTTAAAAAATATGGACTTTGAAATTGATGTTATGTAATCAGATCAATACATTTTATAAAATTTATGATTAAGGAGACCATCTGACAAATCATAATAAAAAACAAAAAGTTGTCTCAGAAGAAATGTAATGTATCAGCATTTCATGGGACTGATCTGTTATTTGACTTTCTGCAGGACAGGAGAAGATCAATCCTGATGCCATAATTCTGCAAACACTTTCAGTTATTATTTTGTATCAAAATAGCATATATAAACTTAATGATTTAATCAGCTCTTTGCTGTTAACTATATTTAATGTGTTACGCAAAAAATAGGACTTGGAGCTGGTCAAATATCATACTAGATCTTTGTGATTTCCATCTGAATGTTTGTAGTTTTTAACTGAGGTACTCTCACTACTGATCTATTCCAGATTCAGTAGTAGAAAGGCTTGCTATTAAGCTAATCAAAATATGCTGGCATTGTTTTTCTGTACAAAATGTTGATTCACTGAAATCTTTTTTTTTTTTTTTTAAATAGAGACATAGAGCTTTTGATAGGTGTTTTGATCACGAAAAATTTTCTTATTCTTCCTCCTCACACATCTCCATCCAAATCACCAAATCACATACCCAAATCATGGGTCATATTAGCTTCCTAGGAAATCGGTATTTTACTGTTTGAAAATATTTTCTAACACTTTTAGTTCAGCTAGAGTTCATCCTTGACTTTCACTTAAAGCTGTATGCTTTTTTGCATATATGTTCTTAAATTTAACAAGAGGGAGATGACATCAGGGAGGTGTATTGAAGGTTCATCAAAAGGCAAAAAGTGCCTTTGAATAACTCTTTGCAAGGAATACAGAGACAGAGATAATAGACTTTCTATCACGAGGGCTCTGCTTGCAGCAGAATGAGAAGTTCGGCTGTGGGAACCCTCTGAGTCAGAAGCACCACCCAAGGGGTATTAATGACTCATCATGGTTATTCTTTGAATAGAGTGCTACAGCCAGAAGTCAAGGAACAGCCAGAATGTAGGAACAGGACTGATGCCTCCAGAGAACTAAAGAAGGTAAAGAACGAACAGCACAAAGGAAAAAAAAATTCCATAGAACCAAAAAGGATAAAAGCTCTTGTCCTTATAAAGATGGAAGAGGGAACATCCTTCTCGGATTGTGTTCTAGACGTCATGGGCTAATGGCCTACTCATGCACTATACATCCCTAAATTCTTTGAAGTTTTTCTTCTATGCAACTCCACATTCTTCTGCCAATGCCTTTACCAAGTTCCTGCTGCAGCTGTACCTACAGTCACTGACTGTAACATTTTGCTAGCCAAATTCGGGGTAGTCAAAGCCTGTTTAGTGAGCAGCCATAGCTCAAGAGGTAAGAGCAGAGTATTTTGGAGGGATGAAGATGTACCAGCCAAAGCTTCCTGTCAATTCACAATAACAATGATTTAGACTCGTTCAAATACCTGATCCCTAAATGAAGGACCTGAAAGAGGACTGTCATAAGTTCATTTAAAATATCCTTCCAGTTACTCAACTGACTAACATATTCCTACTATATCACCATGCACTCATAGCTGGGAAGCTGGTTGTTCATCAGGTACCAGACAGCCATTCAGAAAAAAACACAAGGAAGAATAGTAAAATGGCTTAGATACTGAGGAGGTGGGGACTCTATTGTACCTTCTTGAGAAAGGTAAAAAATAAGTGTAGTTCTTCATACAAGAGTCAGGAGCTAAGGAATAAAAAGTTTACAAGGTACTTTTTCTTTATAATGCTGTGAACCATCTGTGTAGCAGAGGTATTTGGCACCAGATAAGCTGTATCTCACCCTCTAAAACTTTGCAATTCCAATTCCCTGACAAAACAAAGCAAACAAACAAAAACACCACGCTTCTATGGGGATATTAGTAATCAGAGCATCAACTTCTTCAGTCTGTATTTTCCTTTATTGATTCAGTGAAACAATATGTATTGGTTTCTCTGTGGCCAGGTTTTGGTAGCAGTGGG
>VXBA01003442.1:753943-776535 GCA_013399895.1 Serilophus lunatus | reverse complement strand
ACAAAGCCTACCCATGATGATGATGATGATCTTAGGAAGGAAGTTGGTCTGACCTTCTTTGCATAAGGAAGCTGTGGTTGTTCATCTGATTTTGTATTAATTATAAAGCTCATAGAATTATAGCATACTTTGTTATTAGGGTCTTCAGAAGGTCATCAAGTCCAATGCCCCAGTGAAAGCAAGATCAACTAGAGCAGGTTGCTCAGGATCTTACTCAAATTTGAGTATCTCCAAGGATGCAGTTTCCAAGTTTTTTTCTGGACAACCTATTCTAGTGTTTAACTACCTTCAAGAAAAGAAAACAAAAACCCAACAACAACCACAAAACAACCCATAAAACCCCCACAACACCCTTCCTTGGTCATTTACTATATTTATTCACCAGACCAAGTAAAACCAAGTTGGTGTGAGGGGTGGGCTTTCATCCTTGCATCAAGATGCAGATAGATGATGTTCCATAGCATCAGAATAAAAGGAATTTGATCTTGAAACCATATCATGTTTTAAAGAGCAGAAAAAAACTAGCTTTGGGCTGCTTGTTGTCAATGTAATGACAAAAGTGCCTGCAACTTTTGCTGCATTTTTAGCTAAAAGTTTACAAATTAATTCTATGAGATAGACTTTTTTTTTTTTTTACTGGGGATTTGCTTTAACCCTGAAAAATTAGCTTCTTCTGCAAATGCCACAGAATTTTTTTTTTGTTGTTTTATATTAATAATAAAGAGCCTCTCATAGCAGTTCAGCAATGCAAAGTCCAGTACAAAAATTTGCAAGAAATTCTACCCTGATACTATCTTGTACACAAATAGCCAAACTAAAATCCAAGCAGTTGGAGATACAAGAAATAATGTAATTTGTTCATAATAGGTTATTATCTGCAGCTGATACAGATACAACTCACCATCCTGTTCTAGCCCAACCCTGCATCCAGGAAGGACTCTCAGCAGAGTCACATGGATGTCACCTCTGAAATTCAGTCCTCTGCTCCTGAATGGACAAAATTTCTGCTAATTAAAAAGAACAGAAGAATGGCAGCAATGCAATTAGGTCTGAGACAGACTATGGATATTGATCTGCTTTTCAACTGTATGCTTATAACAGGAATTTTATCAAGGTTTCCTAATGATCAGAGTGCTTTACTGTAAACTCTATTCAATGCATGGTTATAATTGCTGGCACAGCATCCCAACACACATTTTTGTTTCATAAAAAAAGCCAAATAAATAAATAAGATGTCTCTTGAGAGCTACTTTGCGTTTCTTAAAAGCTTTGACTTAGAAAGAGGGATCATAAGAAGGTGTGAAAATTTACCACCAAGGTCTTAATTCTGCTGTCATTCCCATGTCCGCACCAGATGTTCCAGGCAGTGAGAACTGCACCCTGGAGAATGGGAGCAGGACGGGAATTGATGGAGCAGTGTGGCTTTGCACCAACCAAGGAGTACATCCGATGTGCCTAGCACACTAATGGCACCACGTAAATAAATGATGACATCTTTTCCTCAGGGAGGACATGGGGTGATGAAGGTTGAAATCCTGGCATTTTACAGCCAATGCCAGACTCCTCCTTGACATCAGCCAGGCCTGAATTTCACCATAACGTGATTTAGTTCAGTGTGGTCTTCCTTTTCAGTAACTATGTGCTTATCCCTTATAGTGAGGACAGTGAACATTTACACAATAGAATAGATCCATTGAGGTAATACCCCAGTTTGCCACTGGAAAGTGTCACTTCAGAAGCAGCTCCATGGATTTAAATTGCAGTAGTATATTCAACAGGCTTCAAGTGGCTGAACCCGAATTGCAATGATAGAATTCCAACATGGGAGTCTCCAGGTTAAACATACAGTGAACATGAAAAGGAGGGAATCTTAGTTGTAGTTCTGAATGCAGTTGGACATGGGTCTTGAAGCCGTTCCCTCAACATAAATAAATCATTTGGGACTCCTCTTGACTATCTTCCTGAATAAATCCAGAGCAAAAATGATCTATCAGAATTTTCATGCTTGAAGAAAACAAAATTCCTTAGATAGGAATAGTTAAAAGAAAATGATGCTTAATTTCATATGCTTCTGCCTTTCATTTCCCTAGCAAATGACTTAGTTTCTGCTAAACTAATCTATCTGGGAGTTTTCTGGATCTATAATGAGATGTTTGAACTGTCCCACTACCAAAATGGTGGGAGTTGAATGTAAGAAAATAGCAGTATTATAAATATGGAGAAGGCATAATGCATGATTACTAATGCCTGTAATATACTTGATAGTCTTGCTTCAAATTATTACAATATAAATTAAAGTTCTCTATTACTGAAAAAAACCCCTTAATATTCCTATCGTGAGTTTCATTTGTGCAATCTATCCACACCAGAAGCTGCAGGTGTAACTGTTTAGGGTCCAGTTTTTAGTTTTGGGAGGATCTGGTCCTACCCAAGATTTTGAGAAGGCACAGATCTGTCTGTGGTAAGGGTGTGCTTCCATTCCCATTGGAGGATCCCCATTGTAAGGTCTCCATTGGTCCCAGTTTGCTCCTGTGGCAATGACCGTACTGTATCTGTGACCAAAGTCACCAGTGTGGTTTACAGGGCTACAAGACCAGAGCTGGGAACTGCAAAGCATCTCTTCAGCAAACTGCCCACGAGGCCCAAAGGCAGATCTCCAGAGCAGCATGGACAGAACAGTACAGCTCACAGTAAAGAGGATCAGCATTCAACGTACTGTTACTGTGCCATCAAATGAGAGGCCCTACTTGATTCATTGCTTCATATCTGTTGTGCTGATCTGCTTTCCCGCTCCTCCTCCTGAGGACAGATTTCTGTGTTCAACTCCCATCTCAGAGAACTAGTGCCTGTAGAAAGTTCAGATTTTAAGGGAACTTAGCATCTTTTTGTTTTAGTTTTCCTGGTTTCTAGCTGGTGTCTGAGAGCAATAAAAATTACTCTTCAGGAGGGACAGCATGGACATTGACTGTGGGGTACATATATGAACACATACATATGAGTAAGAATTAGTGATTTATAACCAACTTGTAAATGATCAGATATATTTCTACTGAATAATAAAGAAAATTTAGACAGTTTTCAACAGAAGTGAAAGTTTAATTATAAGTGGCACTATCTAGACAGCAATAAATCAATGTCACAATTTTTAATATAATTTAATATTCATAGAGAAAACCAGAAGAAACCTAATGATAATGGTAAAAAAATTCTATAAAGATAAAAATTTCTGTTATGTTGAAAGTCTAAATTCTGTTCAAGCTCTCTGCCTGCGCAATCCCAAATTACAGATATGGACAATATTTTTAAGATCTTCAGTATTTTCTGTGATGTCCATATAACATATAATATCAGAAAGTTACAGAGTAAAAATAGCAATATTCACTCTCTATCACTGGCTTTTTCAAGACAGGAGTAAGAATTAAAGCAAAGTACTTCAGAGCTAATTTAGGAATAGTATGTAAAGATATGACTCTTAGATTCTTTATTTTTTTTCCCCCAGTATATATCTATTTTAAAATCCATCTTTTTCTTAAAATCCATCTTTTTCTTAGATTTTACAGCTTCACACTTCTTGAATTACTTTGTTGAAAGAATGATTTGTTTCAAAATACTGCATTTCTCAGAGCATCATAAAAATATATTTCCCCTTTCTAATGAAGTAACTTTACTCAAAGCATGGAAAGCAAGCAGTAAATTTTAATGTGTTAGAGTGTAAAATAAGCATGGCCTCAGTTTTAGATTCAAAAGCCTGTCAGGGCAGTATTCTGTTTCCAACAGCAGCTGCTTTAGGCAGCACTACAGTTTAAGTGAGAAGCTAATAAAATATCTGACCAAACAGTTATTGCTGTGAAATAAATCTCATATAAGAAAAATATCTAACTGGGCTTATTTGTACCTATAACAATACAAATTATTAAAAGCAAAAAAAAATTAATCTGATAAAATTCTTATTCATTCTAAAATACTACACTATGACTTTGAAGTGGCTAAAACTGGGAGGCTCCCAGGAGATTCTGGGTCAGGCTTGTATTCAGTTGGGATGGAGAATTCCACACAGCTCTTTTCTTAACAGTTCCCCAGATGGGTCTATTTTTCTTCAGTTTTTTAAGTTTCACCCCTACATCATTGATGGCTAAGACTGCATAGGAATTTAAGACATTATTTTGTCAGACCTAGGTATTATGCTTTACATAATGCATGATATTTCTTATTTCCTTTTCCGCAAAAAGTATGTACTTTAAATTAATTTTTAAACAAAACCCCTTAATTTGCATCTTTATCTTTCCTTAAAGTTGACTTCTCAGAAACATTTCAATGTCAATCACAAAATTATCATTAATTTCAAGTGTTAACATTCACTGAAACAAAGAGGGTTAGACCTTTTCAAATATAACATATTTTTTTCTCTAGTTTAAAAAGGACAACTATGAGCTTTCACCAGCTTCTAGTCAGTGCATATTCAGAAGCCCTTTTTCAGAAGCATAAAAACTTGAAACATGTATTTTAAAAAATGAAAGCATGCATGGTGCAAAATCTGAATCTGTCACAGGAACTAGATAAATCGCTCAAATGGGCCAGATCCAGCCAATGAACAGAGTGTTTAACATCCATGATTTATACTATTTTCCTTTCATGTTATAATAATTGTCACGAATTGAATTTATGTTGTGTTATTTCCTGTTCTAGCTGCAATCTCTGCTTCAAGAAAAAAAGGTTTCAGAACTTTAATGCCTTCACTGGTCTTGGAAAGATAACAGTAAACGGGACCATTTTATGATTTCATTGCTTGGTTATTCGTGTTCTTTCTTTCTATAGCCTTCAGGGAGAACTAGAAGGAAAGAGCGAGACAAAGAATTGGCTTCCCACTGAAAATACAAAGAGCTGGATTGTTATTGCTGAAGGCAAATAGTGAGCAGGGGAAAATGATGCTCTCCAAATTACTCCATAACAGGAAGTTCTGTAAGTGTCTCCCATCCTTCTGCTAGATCTGCATCAATTTGCAGTGTGAGCAGCAGAAAGGGCAGATGTTGGATCAAAGGGCAAACATTTACCTAAACAGCAAAAAAAGCATTCTCTTAGCTTCTCTATACCCAACACGAGCCACATTGCACAGATCCATTTCTTGCTATCAGAGGCAGAAGATGTCTATTTGGCATGGTGTTGCCTGATAGCAGCAGAAGGAAAGAGACAGTAAGCATGAGGAGAGACATGAATGCCTGGTAGGAATTCAGTCCAGGAGCCAACAAGAAATTATTAAGAATGTATATGTTTCATCACAATATCTAATGTGACAATACTGTCTTTATTGACATGATACGTGCCTTTCAGCTCTAAAGTGGAGTTCTTCCTACTGAAGTGCACATATCTTAAAATGAAATGTATCTAATGCATCTATGTACATAAATTTCAGCAATATGCTGAAAAAAACAGTAAACAAGGTGTCCTAGAACTTCTCTTGTCACCATGGCAGGAAAGAAATATCAAAGAGTAAATTTAGTCTATATTCTGCAGAGTTCAATTAAAACAGAGGCCTACTCCAGTCAAAGTAATATGCTAATTCTCTATTAATATAACTAAAATGTCCCAGCAAGAAATGCAGTTAATATTCCTCCAAAAAAGAACTGGGCTACTGGGTCACCTGTTGCTTCGAAGTCTTCCCCTTCCTTGGAAGCACACATTTTTCCTCCGTCAGGAATGAGTCACAAAGCCATAGACTATTTCAAACTGGGAAAGGGAGGAAGTCCCCCAGAGCCTTCAAACAGCACATATTCATGGAAGTGGAGAATGGAACTAGATGATCTTTAAGGTCCCTTCCAACACAAACAATTTTATGATTCTGTTATTTTGCTACATGTCTCCCTTTTCCATACTATAAACAGGAGTTGGGCATTGAAGGACTGCAATGGGGCAACGTGTTCCTCAGGCTGTTGATGGTGGGGCAGAGGAAATTAGGGGGGACCTGTGCAGTAAAGCTGAAGCCATGTGCCCTGGCATGGCCTGTTCTCAAACAGAATACCAGAGAAAAGGGAGGGTTTGAGGAACAGGTGGGTGGAAGGGCAGGGGAACTAGATGAAGCACCCAGTTTGCTCCCATCTGCAGGGCCAAGGTGGAGTCAGGAGCAGTGCATACAGTATTACCACCTCCACTGCTGTTTCCACTGCTCTTCTTGCCTTCACAGGATAAATATCTAACAAATTGCTGTCTAATCTCCATTATCTGAATGAAAGGAGAAGAAAGGCTGCTGTATTTCTGGCATATGCCATAGTTCTTACAAGCACTGATCACCCCAGGAAGCACTGGCTCATCAGCTCTGAATAGCTGCTTGGCATATGGGTAGTAAATCTGATGCATGAGGAGAACTTCAGAGTTACCATGAGGTGAAGGCTATCTGTTTGTTGCATACATTGTATGTTCATTGTGTTCCAGATACACACACATAGCTGATCAGACCAGGCTCACAGTTTCTCTGGAATTTGGAGGCTGCTCTGAAAGAACCTGTTTAGATCTGCTCCAGGGAAACCACTAAACATCTGGAAATTTGGGATGGATGGATAAAGCAAACATCACCAACATAAAACTTCCAGAGAGAACATAGTCCAGTACATTATAATCTCTTTACCCATAAAATCATTTCTTTCCTCTTGACATCCTAAAATTAATCTGGAAATAGACATCAGTGATTCATAGTTCCCATCTCTTTTACCTGCGAAAATGTCAGGGATGCTGAAAAGGCTGAAAAAAATTTGGATAGCTGGGATTTCCTACTCTACCCAGCTTCAAAAAGACCACATTGTGCCTCTGGTGTTGGATGTTGTTTCAAAGGTCTGTAATAATATATTTTAGCCCTAAAGCAACAGCTCTGTATTTTTGTGAACACTTTCACACACTTCATTGTTTTGATCCCAATAATGTCACTTTGGAAATGCTCTCAGCTTCTGTTCTGACTGTTCTCCTGACCTTTTTGTTTGATCTCAGCTGCATTGATAATAATGAGAGCAGTAGAAGAGAATAAGTCCTGGCCAGATTTTGACTACATATCCCAGATTCACTTCAGAATTATACTGGAGCAGAGTCAGAATATGAAGGCCAGAAGTTTAGAGCTCAGCTCCCGCTCCAGCAGCTAAACCTTTACTGCTTTGCATTAGGAGGATATGGAAGGTGACAGGATCACTGCAGGGGGTTGCTTTTGTCAGGCTTCTACAGTACAACTTGTATGCTCCTAACACTGCTCTGGAGGAATATCCATACACAGAAAGTGCCTGTTGCTCTCGCACAGAGTAAAAAGCCTACCTTAATTTTGAATGCACAGCTAAATAAAATACCAAGGTTTTCAGATATGTCTCGTATCAGCAGCTCGTACTCAGGGAAATGAAACCTTCTAGCTGCTGGATCATGTTCCAGGCATACTTCATTTTTAAGGTCCTTAAGACATCCTCCCAGAGCAGAGTTGTAACTTTTGTTCTGTTCCTCCTTCAAATCTAAATTGATCAAACCTAAATTGATAATGCTTATCTTTTAGGATGCAAAGTGGAGTTAAGAAAATAAAGGGTATTTGGGATTATGATCACTTGGAGCATGGTGACTGGCACAACTTTTTACCTGTTTTGTATTTCCTAGTATGGACAAATAAGCTGGTTTTTTTTAGAGCTTACAGCATAGCCTCCTCATTATCACATTTGTCGAAACAGATGGGAAAGCATTTGGAAGGACTGCTTAGAAAGTGGTGCTTTCTACAAAAAGAAAGTTGTATTTAAACACTGTTATTCAAGTTGTTGGGGAGGCAACAAATTCAGCTTCTCAAATATGATCCATTTGCATAATTCATCTTTTGTCCTTCAGTTTTCTGCTTGCTGTTCACATTCTCTTCTTGCCCTTTACAACTCCACTGTGTAGGATATGTTTGAGATAGTAGGACCAACATAAGTTCATGTGTTTCACAATCCCAACAATCATCTTACAAGCTTTTTTTTACACTTATTTGTGGCTTCATTTAGGCTGGATTTCCATTTTCTGAAAGATATCTGTTCAGTTGAATAACCTCTTGAATTTTACAATTATCCCATACTGTTCTACGTTTCTTTTGCCTTCCTCTTTATTTTCTTTTTTATTTTATTCTTTTTACATGCCTTCTGTGACTGTTAAGAGATATTCCAAGACTTTTAATTTTGCTTCTTTTGATTTTAAAGCTTTTTTTTATTATTATTTGAATGGGTAGGCAGCTGGTGTTCTGTGACAAGAGCAGTAATTTTCTTTCCGATGAATAGTTTATTTGAGCAAAAATGCAATTCTAGTTGTCCCAAAACTATTAAAAAATTTAGGTCAAATTCATTAAATAGTTTTGGCTGGAAAAACAACTTTGATATATTACATTGGCAAAACTGCTGGATAAGGAAAGGAATCAGCTACCTTTCATCTGTTGGTTTTGAAGCTCTCTCAACTATATTTGTCTGAATTTTTTCTTTTTGAGGGATGATGAATATAGATCTCAGCACAAAGCTTTAGTAGGTATCATCTTGCACTCTGAGGCAGTGTCTCAGCCAAGTCCCCAGACACACTCTTGTACAAAATGTGTGTGTGTTGACTCTAAGTATATTTAAATACTTAATGGAAAATTAATCTGCTGCAAAAGGCGGGACTGAGGAAAACCCAGATCAAAAGTACAACCAGGTGGCAGAGAGCTCCATATTGGAGGGGGAAGTGTGAGGTCAAGATTTCTCAGTGAGGAAAGGATTTCATCCTATTTAGCCACCACAGAACCATTCTATAAAACTACCGTTTTATAGAACTGACAGTTCTGAGATTTTAATCTTTGGCATTTACTTGCTTTTTTTGGACTAATTATTTGATAAAAGCAAGTTCAATAATTCCACTGGATGTCAGATTATTCAAAGGTTGTTTATTGTTTATGGATACAATTTGAACACATATTCCAGAGCATATAAGACTAGTTTTGACTCAACCCCTATATGACAGGTGATTTTCCTGATTAGCCAGTAGCCCACATCTACCAAAGGATTAGACTGAAAATTACCTATATGGTCTTGGACCTGAAATTCATGCAATATAGTGCCTTAACATGACTTAATTTGGCCCCTGACAAATGATAACCTCTTTAGACTGCTTGGATGAATTACCCTTGTGTTTTCTGGGGAATTTTTTTTTTACTATTATTAAGTATGATATAAAGTCTTACAGGAAACAAGTATCTTTTTCAGTATCAGACTCTAAGGGTCTATGTTTTACTGATTAACATTTTGGTTAATCTGTAGGTTGGTTTTCATTCACGGTTAACATACTACACCGGTTTGTCAGGAGCTTGGTGTCTTTTGCTCCCTAGTTATGTGACTGTTTCTTTATAAATCAGTACTAAACTTTAATTACAGTTAACTTCAGAATTATAAGGGTTTTTTTCCCAAATGATATTATTCTTTTATGTAATGCTTCCCTCTGGGGTTGCAGTTTTTATTTAATGTCACCCTTCACCAGAGCAGTAAAGCTGAGCTGTGTCCACAACAAAGGCAAAATATGCTGCTCTGGAGCCGAATCACACACTATCTTTGTACCCTGAAATCCACATTCCAATTAATCCAGCAAAGAGAATAAATAGGCTTGCATGTGAGTGTACATGGGCACCAGAGCCAGGGCAGCAGATCCACTGCAACTTAAGGGGCAACTTGTGTGCGTAAAATGCACACAGAGCGTATGTTTAGTGAACCATGTCACATTCTTGTTGCAGGCTAAAAATTCCAAAGTAAAATGTGTAGACAAGCCTGGTGTGAGAGCCTATTTAAGGAAATTGTCTCCGAGTCCTGGAGCCATCTGCGATATAAAAGTATACTGCATGGACTACTTGAATAAAAGGATTCACTGGCAGGGATTGCTGGAAATCTCAGTCAGAGATGATTTTCATACAGCAGGCATATAGATCTTCCACATGATGAATCAGATTTACTAAGAATGTCTGCTGTTTGAAAGTGATTTCAGGCTTGAAGAATGTCTTACTGGAGGCCTGGTTTGATCCAGGGAGGGAAAGGGGGTCACATGCTGCTGGAGTTCTTTTGGGCTGACCTCTAGAAATAAGAATCATATGGCAGAGCCACTTGGAAACTAATGACAGCTCTGGTTGTGCACTGAAGTTTCCTTCATAGGCTGCAGCTCTGATTTAGTTGATTTGTTAATATGGAAGTCTAAATTAAATCAGGCTTGTGTCAGTGCTATCGAAGAGGCACATTCACTTAGCCCTGCAGTTTTATAAAATGCAAAGAAAGAAAACCATATGGCAGATTAGGGCAAATTGCTCTAAAATTGTGGCTGAGAGCCAAGGGAGAGTGAGCTTGAGAGAGTGTTCACGTCTGTTTGAAATATGCCCAATTTCACTCTGCTGCTTTACACACTTGGAAGTGGAAGGCTCATTTCCCTGTGAACTGAAATGTATTAAATACTACATATCTTAAAGAAAGCAATGTGTCGAATATATGTGGAAGCTACAATAAAAACATACTTTTTACTTTTTACTTTTTTTTTTTTTTTTTTTTTTAAATGGGATTCTATTTACTACCAAAGACTAAATAAAAGACCTTAGTGCAAGCCCAGGATCACCAAGGGGAATGAACACATGTAATAAGCAACACTTAATAGACAGTCCTGCATATTATTACTGCATGTATAGCACAACAGTGACTACAAGATTTATGCAGGAACTGAGATCATACAGCACCAAAAATAGCTATATAATGATCCCTGCCCCAAAGAGCTTTCAGTGTAGTTTTATTTTCTGAGCCATAAGAAGCTGCAATAAGGAAATGAAACAGAAAGGATAATAAATAAATGGCACTTTGAAAACCTCTTTAGTTTAATAACCTAGAAAGGTGTCCTCTCACTTTGTCACTCAGAATAAGAAGAAAAAAAATGAAATATTATGTTTTCTTTGGCTTTGCTCCACAGTTCCTCTGAGTCATTGCACCCATGCTTTCTGTGGGCATTCCATGGATGGCTGGGACCAGGAGACAGGATCCAGAGCTAATACACTGCAGCACCTATCACTGAATGAATATTGAAATGCATGGTGATGGCAGAGACCAACTGGGTCCTCAGCAGTGCTCACTGGAGGGGCCAGAAGTACCCTCCAGTTCACCAGGAGGGCTTTCCTCACACTGTAGGGATCCTGTGGATGTCAAGGCTTCTCTTCTGTTTCCTGCAGGTTCTAAATCCTTCATCTGAGGAATGTCAAGCCAGACTCAGAAGTTGCAGCTTCAGGAGTTGCAAGTCCAGATCTGTGTAGGGCCTCTGAATTTTTTTTCCTGAAGCCTCATCTCTTATAACTGTAGTCAGAACTGTCTAGCCTGTGGCCAAGAGGACTATTGCACCTGCCTCTGAACAATGAGGGCCTCCTGTGTGTTATGGAAATCATGGAAGCCAGCCAGCATGACAGGATTTGACTCTAAGGTTCCATTGAATCTATAAGCAGAAAGATAGATTCTTCTATAGAAGCTGTTATATTAGTAAAGCTACAGTGAGGTGCCTCTGGAGTGGGACCTCTAACAGAGAAATCACTAGGCAATTATTCTGCTGCCTTCTAAATTCCTCACCCTACATGTGACAGTTGAAACCAGTCGTAATATTTGGGTTTAGGGTATTCCCATCCCTCACTGGTTCCCTTCACTGTCTCTAGACTGTAGTTTCCTTTCTTATCTCTGAAGGTGCAGCTTCTGTTAATGAATGCAGTTTCCCTGTCTTCTGGATTGAATGGGCTCTGGCTCCTTTCTACTTAACTAGGTGAAATTTCAGCATATCTGGGTGGAAATTCACAGCTTGTGGCCTAAGGCTTCAGCAAATTTGGCTATTAATGATACACCAGATCTGCTAAATGAATTGTATAGAAGTAGTGTACCAAATTACACAGCCTGTGCTATCTCAGCTGGTGACTCCATCAGCTGCCTCCCTACTGTCTTTGACACTGGCTAGCCTACAACCTGCCCCATAGCCAGCACCCAGATCTCTGCTCCAAGCTTTGAAAAACCTTGATCTGACTGTTGAAAAGGCTTTTCGAAATGCCCTCTGCCTTGCACTGGGGCTGTGCTGCAATGTGCTGCCAGTGTGGGGTACCCAGCAGATACTGCTCTGGTTTCCATGGTAACTCTCTCTGTGCATTTATAGTCTCTCACTTACAGCCTTCATTAGCTTTAACATCCAAAGAGACATTGATTAAAACATGACATTCCTAACACATTGAAAAACCCATTTTGTACAAAACCCTATTATGTGGCATAGACAAACTGTTTGATGGCCAAATTAGTTAATAGAAATTTCAGATGACACTGGAACAGACCACAAAAAGATGAACTCATGTAAAGTTAAATGTTCAAGTGTGTGTCTCAAACTTAGAGATGCAGACTGGAGAAATGTGGTACATGAGTGTACCAGGGATGCCTCACACAAAATATGTCTGCAGAATCCAAATTTAACTTGACATGACCTCGTTTAAGTCTTTCTCAGTAGTGATCTTAAAAAGTATTGAGGTGCCATTGAACCAAGACATTTATCTAGACAGGGATGCAGCAGTAATATCTTGGAGGGCACTGGGTGTCTTTCCTCTCAATAGTTTCCATCCCTTTGCTAGCTGGATCTTGCCGGAGACTAGAAGATGTGTATGGTGGTCTGTGATGGAAACAGCAGTGCAGAAAGGCTCTGATATGATCCCTCCACCCCCTTAAAATGTCTTTGATCACCAGCCACTGTCCCAGAACTTTCTGCTCTTCACTTACAGGACTACAATATGAGAACTTTCTTTCCTTCTCACTCCTGCTTTTTTTTTTTTTTTTTTTTTTTTTTTTTTTTTTGCTGAAGATTTCTACAGCAGATTCTGTTCCGCAGCAGAACTTGGTGGAGAAGTGGAGAAGGGCAGTAAAGACCTCACAGAGGCAAGAATGCCCTAGTGTGGGAGGGGGACAGAGGTGTGGATCAGAAACTCAGGGCACTCAGGTAGCACAGAAAGAGGAACACAACTAGCATCAACAGTACCACAACTGAAACAGTAACTAATAAAACATGAAGTTCATATACCTAGAACAGCAGAACTACCATTGTATCATTGCACTGTTCATTGCTACTTCAATCCCCTGATAATATTAATTTCCTTCTGTGTCCTGCTTCTGCCTCACTCTACACCTAAGTACAGGGAAGAAATACCTGGATTTCATGGAAACCAGCTCCCACCCAAGGTGATACATCTTCAAATCCTTTCAAAGAGAAACAAGTCATAGGCTGTATGGACACCTAGAGGTCATCTAGCCTGCTGTTCCTCAAGTCTCTTAAACCCCACTTCCAGACAAGCTTTTTGAAATTATGCCAGGGGTCATCTAGTACAGCATTGCCAGGATGGTTTTCATTTATATCCAAATAAAATTCAGCTACGCTGGGAAAAATCTACAGTTATATTTAGTTTTCCCCCATTTTGTTTTTCTGTTTGTATGCCTGAAAATATATATGTGTGCATTTGTATTTAAAAATCTTTTGAAGTTGTTTCAAAACAATTGTGAAATCACCTTGTGATGTCTTACAGATCACTAAATGGTTCACAGATCACAGTCTGAGAAATATTCATCTACATTTGACGTCTATATTGGGAGGAGACGAATTGCACCTCTATACTGGGAGGAGATGAATTGCACCTTAAGGCTACCTCTACACTAACAAATTAAACAGGACCAGGAAACAGTGCTGGGAACTGGAATTCAATCATCCCTACCAAAAAGATACAAAAGTAATGTGTGGTGCAGCCTTGGCCTGCACCAAATATTGCTTTACCAAACAGCTGCACGGAGGTCAGCATGTGTGAGGAACAATTCCCAACACAACTTTTCTGCATGGCCATTCTGTTTAAGAGGGTAAGAGAAACCACAGACAAACATTTAGTCAACCCACTTTGACCTCATTGCAAGAGAATAAATGTTGCACCATTTGTTTTATAGAAAACAAAAGATATATTTTAGGTGATGCTTTAGACACTTAAATGTAGTCAGATGTAACACAGACTGTCTGTCCTCCTGTCGTGGGTTAGGAAGATGCTTATCTTTTAGGTTAGGGAAAGGGGGGTTTGTCTTTAAAAACTTTTTTTACTGTACCCTGGAGAGTGAAGCAGAGTGAAATGGCTGAGTCTCAACCCTATGCAGCGGAGTCAACAGCAGAGCCGACCTGTGTCCTGGTGATGGGAGAGTGGCAAGGCCAGCCCTGTCCCAGGCTCATGGTTCAGCAGGATGGGGAATGTGATGGTGGGGGGTGCGGCCCCCATGACCCCGCTGTGGAGCACAGTGAGCTGGTGGTCCTGCATTCCCCATCGAGCATGGGGCTAGCGCCCGTGGAGCAGCACAGCAGGGGCAGTGGTGCCTCCGCTGTGCTGCCTTCTGCCACCATTCCTTGGCCACCTCTGCACTTCTGCCCACCAGGCGGAGACGGTCTGCCGCTTCTGCAGACCCCGCTCCACGCCATAAGGGTGCTGTGGTTCCCTCGTGTGCTTTGTGCCACCGCAGCGGGCGTGGTGCATCTCGAAGTGCATGTGGGGCTTCCCAGCCACTGCAGCATGGGACACTGGTGGCACGGGTGGAGTGGGGCTGGGGTCGGGATGGAGCAGGACAGCAGTGCCGGGAGCCATGCCTATGCCAGCTACTGTGGCAGAGAGGGGCCCAAGTGAGTGGCTGTACAGGGACAGGCTCCCAGGTTGGTGGGAACACCATGTCCACCTTGTGGTGAAATCTCGAAGAGCGGGTGGCAAGCAGCACTGCTGTCCAATGGGGAGGCAGCATGCACAGGAAGAGGATCCCGAGAAATTGAGAGAATGGGCAGCCCATAAAAGCAGGAGGCAAGGAGGTTCTGCCTCTTTCAGCTTCCTCGCTGGGAAAGGAATAGCTTCTCTCTTTTGGCTCCCTTCAGTGCTGAGAGAGGTATGGCTCCCTTTCTTGGTCCCTTGCAATGCAGCACCACCAGAGCTTAGGCAGTGCCCGCAGGGAATCACCCGGAAGCGACAGGAGTCTTGGTACTTCTCTCCTTTTGGGTTCCCCTAGGGTTCCTTTCACTGTCAATTCTTTTTCAGCAGCCCTAGAGGGGGACCAGCACCATCCACAGGGCAGCCTGCCTTCCTTTCCTTGCTCCACAGTCCAGCAGCCAGCCCAAAGCAGCAGTTTGTTATTTTCTCTTTGCAGTTATTATTGTTGGGTCGTTACTTGTATTAACTGGTTTATGCTGATAGTGGGTTATACACCTTATATAGCATAGTGTTAATAAACGGTTCTGTTGTTGCCTTTCTGTTGAGTCCCTCATCGTTGGTAGTGTCCCCTCGTGTCCAAACCACAACACCTCCATGCCAGAATGTGTCATCACATTTTATCCTGTCACCTGTCACTACAGAATCAGAATATTTCTTAATAGCTCAGTAGAAGTGATAGGGTCTCCACAAGATTTCATGATCTCTAGGATCAAATTGTTTCTCATGGTGTTTTCATTAGGCATTGCCTTACATTTAATGGGTTTAATTAAGAATTTATTTAATGAGATTTAGGAGTTGAAAGGTGTAGCAGAAAAGCCAAAGGATGTAGCAGAAAAGCCATAATCACCCTTGTGGAAATAAATTTGCTTTCATTTTAGATCTCCAGAAATACATGTTATAGCCCAGGCTAGTAATACAGGCTTTCGCTTTACTTATGGACCATGATAACTTTCTCCAAAGGGTGATTCCTTACAGACAAAGCAGACATTTGGGAGATGTAGAATTACTCCAGGGAGGATATACAGACACTTTCTATGATCATGAAAAGACATGAGATTGACTTTTCATGTGAAATTGATTTCAATCATATAGTGTGCATTTCAAACAAAAACATTTAAAAAGAGTTTCAGAAATTAAGTGAATATCTGGAACAGAAGTGAATAACTGGAACAGAATAGACTATTTAGGAAGGCAAAGCTATCAATGCTAGAGTGATTTCCTCCACATTTTGCTTTGAATTCAAGTAAAAGCTGTACAGTTGTATCTCCAAAGCAATGAAAGATAAACTTACATAAAGGATTGAGAAAAAAATGGGTTTGAATCTTGATGGTGCTTCAGCATTCTACATAAAAAATTGTACATTTATATCCTTCCATACTTTGTGTGCTTCATTCATTCAAGCAATTTAAGTTTTTTACAGCACAGAGTCTGTCTATATATTTATTCAGTGAACAATGCAATAGTGACTCTGTGGTCAGCTCTTCCTCAAGGTGCTTTCAGAAAAAGTTACAAGTAAGTAATAACCTGTGTCTTTTCTTGCTCTGTTTTGCCTAGTTAATGATGCAGTTACTCGTTAACTTGGATCTTTCATCAGAAGGATTTTCTATGATCATGCAAAACACATGAAAATCTGTAACAGTACTTGCTCAGATTTCTATCTGCTCCCAAATATCTGGTTTAAGTCTTGAATACATCTACTCTGTCACCTTTATGTTGCAATTGAACAGAAAATCAGATTTACCTAAGTGTCAGATTAGCCCTGTGCGTAGCATGAGCATAGTTCAAGAGCCCTTATCAAATTATGGAGCAGATTACCTCAGAAAGTTCAAATGGTTACCATGCAGTGTGCTGCAGCTGTATTCTCCCAGAACTAAAAGGACTCACGAGTTTCATTACAAACCAACACATGACCTTTCTCGGTAAAGAAAAAAACAATTTCTGTTGATATTTTCCAATGGAACTTCACGAGGAAAAGAAAACATGACTTGGGCAGATGAGGGAGAAAGGCTAAATGCTGCTTATTCTGTTTCAGAATATCCATCAAACTCACTGACAGGAAATGTGCTCACTGAAAAAAATAGTATTTTCTGGACTATTTTTCAAACCTTAGAATTCTTGATCTAGGCTGTGAAAATACCAAAACTCAAGCTATACCTCAAGCAATTGAAGGCCTTCTCACCCACGGCTATGCTCAGTGGCTGGAGGTTGGACTGCCTCGTGATGGAGGAGGGGAAGCAGAAACCACCACAGCCAAGAACAGATGCTCCCATTAGCAGGGGACAAGTCCAAAAAGATGCCAAATGCCCTGCTGAGTTCAGTGGGAGTCAAGGTCATTCAGCATCTCAGCTGACCAAGTTCTAGGAATTTGCAGCCTGTATTTTGCACATCACCCAAAAGTCCTTTCAGCAGGACTGCACACATGAGCAGCTCTGCTCCAGTCGTGAAGGTTGTGAAAATGGCCTCAGCTGTGAAGTGTTGATTCTCTGTTATTGTGATGAATGTCACTGGTGGGAAATTATTGTTGTAGAAGTCCATAAGCCATGTCCCTCCATTATATTTGGTTTGAATATATTTGAATAAATTTAGGAAGCAATTAATTTCAGCAGTAGAGGGTACAGCATAGAAAATAAACAATTACACTATGCTTTTCAGACATATGAATTGTACTCAAAGACTGAAGTGAAACATGAGAATTTCCAGTCCTAGCGATGCTGTTTCCACTTCCAAAGGGCCAGCCCATGGGTGTGAAGGTAATGGCCACGCTGTGTTGAACCCAACACACATCTCTTTTCCCTCAATTTCTTTATGAACTCAATTGCATGTGTTTTCTTTTTGCCTTTCCACTCTTTCTTTGATGCCTGCTGGAGGCTGTCAGAGGTACTTGACCACCCTTTGAGGGTCCAGGAATAATTGATTTCCTGTGCAGCTGATGCCACTTGATGGGGAATCCTGGGAGCCAGCCAGCTGGCACCGTCTTTGCCAAAACCTAAAAATGTTGTCTCAAACTTTTAAGGCCCTATCTGGAGACTCATAAATCATATGCCATTGCCCAGGCCAAGACAACATGCGGCATACACAATTATGTGCTGGTGAGCGAAGGGGAGAACGCTTTCCAGGGAAGTGTGCCATGGATGCAAGAAGCCATGCACAATGTATTTTCATTGAAGCAACTTGGAGTTACCAATAATGTTTGTGTCTGAACTATTTTTTCATATGGTTGTTAGGAGAGAAGATTTACTGTAAAAGAAAGAGATTTGAGAAAAGTAAATGTTGTTTTTCTGTTTATTTCAGCCTGTTTACTTCCTCAATTTGGCAGCATTTTCTCTCTAGTCAGCAGCAGTTTCCTAAGTCCTGGCAGAAATATTTTACCCTATTGTCTGTTTGAGTCTTTCACACAGAAACAGGAAAGAGAAAATTTTTTAAAAAAAGTGTTTCAAAGCTTCTGAAATTCAAACAACAAATTATTGTTGTTATTTTTGTCCTTCCTCCGGTAAAGCCTTGTTTGTGTCTGAACTATTATTACTATTTATTATTAGTATTATTTTTATCACTGTACATCTACAGACTTTGTCTACATTTTATCCTTCATGCTGATATAGCTGTCTAGGTGAAGCTATGCTGGTTTAATCCCCAGTGTAAACAGCTTTGCTCTGCTTTAAGCACAGCTTCTCAATTTAACTTAAACTTCTTAAGAGGTATAAACAGACCAAAAAATCAACCCTGATATTGGATTAAGACTGATAAGTCTGAGGTTTATTTTTCTCCTACCTCAAAATCTTTTGCATATAGATCAGACCATCTCCGAAGCTTCTTTGAGAGAAACCATGTTAAGCTTATACCATGTTCTCTGGGCAAGTACAAGCTTTCCTTTGTCCACTTCCACACTGAGAACAAACTATCTGATTTTAAAACATGATGTTTAGCCCGAGGTAATAGACCTTTCTGAGGCCCAGCTCTTAATTTTTTTTAAGTGCAGAGGCAGATACATGTCTTTTTGTTATTCTACTCTAAGTAGACACAATGAACTAATGCTCTTCAGAGTATAAAATCTCTGAAATATCTTTAATTGTATCATGGGCTGCTATAACAATCCTTTACGTGTTCTTTAAAGTAACATCATCAGGCCAGACAAGTCAATTAGGTATGGTAGAAGATTCTTATGTATAGCAGTAATTTATAGTTATAGCTCTTTGGATGTTGACAAAAAGCCAGTGCATACAAGCGCAGTACTGTACTTGATTTGAGCTCAGTGCAAGTGGGATGCTTATGACTTCTTGGATTTGCTATGCTCAAGTGCATCCAGTAAATCCAGCACCAAATATGACTGACCTGATGTTTTTGAAGTAGCTAATGCTGTAATTTGTGCTTCACAGAGCTGTTTCTGGGATGCTAGAAACTTAAGGTAACTGAGCTAAGTATCAATCTGACTTCTGTCCACTTTGCACTCTTACTTCATAAATCAGAGATTCATAGAGTATCCTGAGTCAGAATGGACTCACAAGGATCGTCGAAGTCCAACTCCTTGCCTTGCACAGGACCATCCCCAAGAGTCACACCATGTGCCTGAGAGTATCATCCAAACTCTTGAACTGTGTCAGGCTTGGTGCTGTGACCACTTCCCTGAGGAGTCTATTCCAGTGCCCAACTACCCTCTGGGTGAAAAAAAACCTTTTCGTAAGGATGATATAAACATAAAAACAGACCTGCTGTCCAGATGCACCAGCAAACTGCCCTACGTTTTGCCGTTTGGGAATAAACTTATATAGCATATGCCTATGAAAACTGAGGTATAGCTATGTTTATTGGTGAAAAAGGATCCAGAAAACAACAGCGAACTGGTGTTTTTTATATATATATATCTAAATATTTTGTATCCTAGTAACATTATTTCAACATTCTTTCTCATAGATAACTTCTTAAACTATTTTTTTTTTCTGGAAGTGGCAGGACATTGTGTCAGTAGCTATGTATGTTAACAGTAAGTCTTGACAGATCTGCAAGTAAGAGCTACTGATTGTTTTATGCCTCCTGCAAACCTCCTTAATTGCTAGTGGCTTATCTCTTGCTTTGCTTTGCTATCCTGGTTAGAGTAGGACAACAATACTTGCAAAAAAGTGGACCACTGAAAATATTCTAAACATTAAAAATAGAAGAATTTTCATTTCTCTTCACTCAAGCCTAGCAGCAATTTGAGTACATAAATCAAAATGTATTCAAGTTCACAGTTTCTCTGCATGTGACAAAGATTGAGATGGAAACACAAACAGTGCCTAAGTGCAAAGATATACATTCATATATATCCTGTACTTGAAAATCTTCATATATGTATGTCCCCATAAATGTGTGTGTGTGTATAATCTTGAATATGGTTTGTAGTTAGAGATGAAACTGGCTTTAGTAGTTGAGTCTGAGCTAGCTAGTGTGTGTTAAGTCAATGGCTAGTTAATAGCTAATTAAATGACTAATTCAATGGTTAATTTAATGGCTAGTTAATTCAATGTATACCATGCTTCTACAAAATGTCTTTTCTCTAATAGCGCTGTCCTGTGAGTGTGCAGATTGTTTAACCTTGATGCCTCAGACGAAATATATCCTCAGGTAGATTCCTTGTCCTGCGCACAGCAGAGGAAGCATTGTTTGGTTAGTTCAAGGCTGCTTCTTCAGCTGAGATTTAATAAACAGGTACATTCACCCCAAGCCCAAGGTAACTAATCTGTTTTTTTGACCTATGGATTGCATTTTATATCATGAGAATTCTCATTCAGAGATCTGCTTCTGTTTTTATTCATAGGAAACTGTCATTAATCTCAGCAAGATCAGGTTCTAGTTTCAGTACTGTGATACAACTAAAGTGAGAATAAAGCAGCTTTAATCATATCTATAACAAATTTTTCTTAGCATATGACCTGGCATACCATATTTTGTGCCTTAAAACAAAACCAGTGATCTGTTCTTTGTAATGTACTGTCTAATAGGGAATAGAAATATGATGGATTTTAGGCACCAGTTGTGTGGAGAACTAATAGCCTTTAATTAGATTTCCCTTTGTTCACCTCAAGTCTAATGAAGCAGCAAATTCACAGTTCAGTAGCAAATGAGAAATAATCAAAGGCAAAATACTAATATGTTGTTTAACTTGAGCCCATGTCTTTCTAAGAAGAAATTCTTTTATTATTGTTTGCTTTTCACTTCTTTTACAGGAAGAATCGATCTTGTAGATAAAAACGCCCCAAAACAAGTATTCAGAACTGCCTCCCTGTTAAAACTTTCAGACTGAGAAAATCTCATATAAAATATTGGAACCTGTTTGGTCTTCATTTTCTCTGAGAAAAACAAAGGGTCGTTACCTTCTCCCAATATGTATCAACTGTTTGATTCCCACAGGACAACTAAGCTGGTTCATATGGCATTTCCAGTGTGAGGTGATGGAACACCTTTTCACATGGCCAAGTGTAATCTCTGCATGTTAAAAACCTGGCTGAGAGAAAGGGTAGACGGCATTGTCAGGAAAAAGTTATCACATTTTCCTTCATAAAAGAAAAACTTCTTGCATCCTGGAAATATCCAGATGCTTTTAAGGCCCTCTCAGAATAACAGCAAGCCTACAAGCCCACTGCATACAGCACTCAAACCATTCTGGAGGTTTCTTGGCATTCAAATGGTACTACATTGATCTAAAAAACAATCTTTTCCCTATTCTGAGGCTGGTCCTAACAATAGCTGCAGATTTGGATGAAGGCTTTTCACGACTTTGCACAAGTTTCAGCAACTTGTTCTTTCAATTACTGATTCTTACTAAGCATGCTCATTTAGTTTCTCTGTAAGAAGTCGAAATAATGTATAATAATAGAATATTCTTATATAGAGTATCTGTTTACCTCAGTAGCTAAAATTCACATTAATTTTCAACTTTAGGATGTTGTACTTAAGCTTCTAGACATAGCCTGCCAAACTATGTCTTTGTGTATGCAAAACCATGGTAAGTCATGCCAAATCTGTAGTTTATGATAGTACAATTAAAAGTAGAATCTATTCCTTTATAAATAAGTAATGTTATTAAAAAAAACCCACTCATTGAAATTGCATTCTAGTTCAAAATATCTATTGCAGAGTTGGTTCTTGTTCAGTAATGAAAGTTTCAGGGTGTAATGGAAATGAATGAGAGGAAAACAGAATAGAAGACTAGTAGTTGCCTTACAGGAGCTGCTTTCAAAATAGTCCCTGTTATGTGCAACACCAGTGCAAATTGTAGTGCCAGCTCTGCAGCCCTCTAAGTGATGATTGCATAGTTTCTGAGCTCCATAGGTCTCTTTGAGCATAAGTATTCTTTCTGACTAAGCCTGTGCTCTTCTTGGCTTGTTAGGCTTAGTTCCTGACTGCGGAAAAATATTCAGTGATGGCATCATTTAAATACCATAGGCTGTAGAGCTTCAAAAAGAGAATTCATTCACAGGAAATAATACAGATTTGTAACATTTCTTATGCCTTTTTTATGGAAATGAAATCCAAGACTGACTGAAAATAATTAAAACTAGAAGGTGAGGGTTGATTTCCAGTTAGGAATGCGCTGTTTCAGTCCTGCCTTTCTTTTTTGTTTTTGTTTTTATTATTTCAGGACCTCTGTCCTGGGTTAGCTGAGGCTGAGAAAACTTTCCCTGTTTGGACTCAGGTTTAAATAAAAAGATGTTTGTTTGTTTGTTTGTTTTTTCCTTGCCCCCCTCCTCCCCTCCCCTCGCTCCCTTTTGGCTCACATGTTTTCTTTTGTTTTCTCTTGGGGAGGGGCCTGGAGGGGGGAGTGGGAGGGGCCAGAGGCGGAGTTGAGATGCCAATG
>VXBA01003442.1:724885-753927 GCA_013399895.1 Serilophus lunatus | reverse complement strand
TTTTCGGACATTGAAGCGAGGAATAAGTTTTTTTCTTTTCGTTGTTTGTTCACTTGTGGAACCGGTGGGGGTGGGGGTGTTGGAGGATGGTATTTTGGGGTTTTTGGGAGGTGGTTATTGGGCTTTCTTCAGGGGAGGGTTTCGGTATTTTAATATTTTTTAAGTTAATTTTTTTTTCTTTCCTCACAATAAATTCTTATTTTCTTTACTACCTCTGTATCCACGAATTATTAATCAATAATTTTGTCCATCAGACCAGGACAACCTCCTAGATTCACAATTATATTGCTATCACCAACATGAGTTTGAGCAGACCATACTAGCTTCAAATATTAGTTAAGTCATTAAAAAAAAGAAAAGCTTAAGCTTATACATATACCACAGAGAAATTTCCCTCTCCAACACCAGTAGTTGGTTTCGTTTGTTTTCTTGCTAGTCTGAAAGGAAATACTCACTATCACCCTGTCAAACACAAAATGAGCTACATTTTCTTTTGCATTTTGCGTCCTTTGCGTTAATTCTGAGATTTATTTTTTTTTTAAATAAAAAATTAGTAAAACAATGTGATTGTAGATAATAACTTTCCATTGCCTCAACCTGCCTGACTCATCAACCTTGATGTAAGGGAAGGATACAGGCAGAGTTCCTGCTGCTGTTCAGGCTCAAAAAAGACACTTGAGCAGCGTGATCCAAAATGGAAAGTCCAAGCTAATGTTCACATCTCTTTTACATCCAAGATAGACTGGACCCACAGTTCAAACTGTGGTGAACAGAAAATTGGAATAAACAAGACCGATCTTATTTATAAAATATTCAAGGATACTCTAAGCTGAAAATGTGACATAAGAGGAGAGAGCAGAATTTGCCTCTGCCTGTACATATGCATAAATGTAAAGACAATTTGGAGGACAGACTGTGTAGTTCTTTACCAACATTAGATTAGATAGAGTATAGAGTTTTATTTCTTTATTCTGTCAAGTAGAAGATTCAGTAAAGACAGTAAAAGCCAATGAGAGATGGTTTCAATAATCCCTCTTCCCACCAGAACTCCATTAGAGCAGTAGAATAAACATGCAGCCTGGCCTTAAATAACTCTGCTAGCACAGCTTACAGTAGATAAGAAAATCATCTAGTCCTAGGCAAAGAATTACACTGGACTGATTTTCCTAGATTGCACACCCAAACTACACCCTTTTCCCCTAGATCTGAAAAAATTTTTTTGAAACAGCAGTATGACTTGGAAGGGTTACCTGCTTTATCAACTCACCTTGCTTTGTCACACCTCTGACTCTGCAATAGGAGGGTCATACCAGGCACTGTCACAACAAGTTTGAAATGTGAGGTTTCTTCTAGGTCAGGTGTGTATCTAAAGAGATGTTTGCCCTAGGGACAAATCTGAAAAGGTAAAGGCTAAAAGTCAATGAAGCAGATCCATTTTCTTATGAATAAATAATTTAAAAATTTATTTATTAATTATTAAAGTGAAAAATTCATTTTTAAATCTGATTGTTTCTTATTTCAACATATTTTACAAGGTAAAAAAATGGATATTTAATTTCTCAACTAAAAATATGCAGCTTATGTCAATCTTCCATCTCTGTTTAAGTCTTGATAGTGCAAGCCATGGCTGACAGTCATTCTTAACCAAGATGTCTTTATTTGCAATTCCACACACACCATCATGGAACTAGCTAACCTACAGAATTTCCAGACTTAAATCTCAGCAAATAAGGGCATAGTGTTTACCTGAACCTACTTAGTTTCTGAATATGAAATTTATTGTCTATAATTGGAGACATCATAAATGGTTTATTTCATCAATATAATCTTTTTCCTTAGAAAGCTCTTGTCCTAATACTGGCCTAGTGTGACCCCAGCTAGCTGGCACATCTTCATAATGCCATCAACAGAGTTTAGTACACTTACTGGCAGAGGGGGGTCACTGCAAAAATGCTGACAAAGCCTTTAGAGAGCTACCCACACAACACAGTGTTATGCTAGCCTGTATCCAAAAACAGTTTGTAGCAGCAATAACTACACACATAATGTTTTTACTGAAATAAAAGCTTAAAAAAGATGATACCAATTTTTAAAAACTAAGCTACAAGGAAAACCTCCTGGTGGGTTCATTTCATGAAACCTGCTCGCAGCAAAACGACACTGATCACATTTCCCTATAGTGAGACTCCATGTTTCCAAGTGAGCTCTTACCAAATGATAAGTACATCATGCTACATAAGTAGAGGGTCATGTGCTCAGTCGTTGACTTAAATTATAAGTTACAGGGAGATGTGACTCAATTCACAGGAGAAATGCCTTCGCTTTCATCATCACTAATGTAATAACACAACTAGCCACTTTTTTAAAAAATAAAGAAAAAAACACCAAACAACCCAAAATAAACATTTGAGGCATCAGGAAATTATTCCTCTCATAAAATATTTAATCTCTGCACATCAAAGTATTACATGCATGCATTGCACTCCTTGTCTTCTTTAGCCATTTATACTCTTCTGAAACTGACATTTAAAAAATAACTAACCTCTGTTTTCCAGCTACAGGCACTTCACTAATTATGAAAGAAGGAAGTTCACTAAGATTGAAATTATTGCGACTAGGAGTGATAGATGTGACAGGAAGTTTATTAAAGACCAAGAACAAATTGTCCTTCACCCAGCTGCAGTGCAGGTCCTTTATCTGTGGTACAAATCATCACAGCATTTGTATGATGTGGAGATACTTTGCCTTTTAATGTAGTGACATCAGCAGGAATCCCATGAACACAATTTAACCATGACATGAGTTAGAACTTGGAAAAAAGTCATACTTTTTCCTTCGAGTAAGTCTTACGTGAACAAGAAAAGCAATAAAATGAATGATATTCTTTTGCAACATTGTTCTTTTTGAAGTGGCAAACTTTATGTTATGAATAGCATCTCAGACTTTACAATGGACACTTTTGTATTCCGTTATGTTTACTTGGGTAATGCAAATAAATCCCATGTCTAGCATTGTTCACAATTGGATTCTTGCTCTATGGCTCAGCACTTATTTTGGAGTAGATGCATTCCAGTTCCTCTGCTTCTTGTTAACAATATAATTGGAGAAAGCTGTTTTCACTAGACTTGTTCTTTGCAGAGGCAGGTCTATCTGTCACAATAAACTTCCTTTGATTTCATTTAGTTTGAAGAGTTCAGTCTTTAACTAGGGAGCTGCCAGTGCTTTGGTTCTCAAAATCCAGCTTTATTTCTCTTCCTGATAGGAGTTGTCATTTGCAGGTTAATGGTTTATGATTTTTTTTTCCTGTACTTGGTTTATCTTTCTACTGTTAATCTCCCTAGAATGGACTATAAACCTCACGGTCTGACATATTTTTTGTGTCACTGCTTGATTACAAAATACTTGGAAAGCATTGCAGTGATACAAAAAGTAAATTTAGGAACCGAAATAAATTGAAGGTAATAAAAGAGGAAAAAGGTCAAAAAATTATTTGACACGTCCAAAGTCACATGATATTCTATAAAGCAGTGTTGCTCTTCTGATCAGGAATATACACCTTTTAATTTTTTCTAATTCACAGGTTTTTCATCCTGCTATTATTTATATGTAGGACACAGTTACCAGTCTGCTAGTGATCATACATTTGATCTTCAGCATTTCATTCTCATAGATTGAAGGATAAGTATTTCCAGACTGAGCTTTTTTACTTAAATAACATCCCTAGTCAACCTACAGGTTATCAGTGTGATGATTTCTGCCTGTCCGCATCAATTCCTGAATAGCTGCAGATTATTCTGTGCTCTGTGTTACGCTAAAGCAGAATAGAGACCTAATTTCCCCTCCTTCTTTCCCTTCACAGCTGTCCTATCTATATTAAAATGATAAGCTAGTTACACTCTTCACATGTTATGAACATCAATGCTGGTGGAAAGAAAATCCAGAACATGGAACCTATTGACTGAGGGTACAATTTGTTTTATAATATGGCCAATTTGCTGTCAGACTCTGCATTAGGAATCTGTTGATGAATATCTGGGTATAGTTGCCTGCTCATCCGAAACTATAAATAATTACTTTTAGAGAGTGGTCAGAATTTGCAAATATTTCTCTTTGACATCTGTGGTCTAGGATGCTACTCTAGCCAAATGGAGATTGAAAAGATCCAGAAAATAGCAGAGTTAAAACAATTCTTTTTTTTTTTTTTTCCTTCTGAAAAGAAGTATCATAGCTGGCTAAATAAGGTCTATACTGGAGAAGAGGGGAGGGGAAGGGGGAGCATGTGGTTGTGTTGTAACATGACTCCTTACTCATCAGATGGCACCCATCATCATCACAACCACAGCCTTTCAGTGTGCTGGAATAAACTAATTATCTCAATGACAGCTCAGGTTTTAATCCCCATTTGTAAGCACTTGTCACGAGCCTTGGTCAGCCAGTTTTCAAAAATTGCCATGAATTATATATTTCTCCCTTTTTAAGACTGCCTAAATAAGGACAATTACAATGTCTTGGAATGGGTTTCAATAAACACATTTGTGCTTGCTGCTGCTGCCAGACTATGTGAATAGGACAAAGCTTTTTACAGTGCTGATTGTAAATTAGAGTTCTAATATTCAGTTCTTCCAGAGCTGAAGACTACTGAGTCCCCATGACAATATGCAGGGAGAGATCCTTCACACGCTGCAAATCAATGGAGCCACACTTTGAAAAGGATGAGATACTAGACCCACAGAATTTATTATCTTCAGTAGTGGGAATCCAAGTTCACATTTCCCTTCATTCTTCTAGTCTGAATATCCATTACATACACTTATTGAGGAACAAATAAAAGCCAGGCTTCATTCTCCTTATCTCTAAGGTCTTAACTGGGGTGTCAGTAAGACCTTGTCTAACCTTCACCTGTTCTAGGTAAGGAAGTAGGGGATATTTGTCCCTTGAAGACCTGGACAAGTGGCACAAGGGGAAGACCCAATGGACAAAATTAAGGCAGAATATATATATATATGTATGTATGTATGTATGTATGTATTTTAAGAGGGAAAAATAACCTTGTACTGAAATTTAGTGTGAAATGCAATACATCTGATGGTAAGATGGCTATATGGTATTACTCAGTAGTCATTAATATTGCACTCATTAGTGTGATGCATGGCCTTTCTCAAAGAAAAAAAAATCTCATATCGAAATAACTATATGAAACAGTTAAAATTCCTTCATTTATGCAGTGTTTGCTCACAGTGTACTGTTTTATAAAGCCTTAATGAATCAGTAGGCAATCTTCTATAGGGTGTGCCTTGATATTCAACATATAGCTTCAAAAAATAACTTCAGAAAAAAATGCTATTTACTGCCTTCTTCGTGCTTTTTAGTAATTTAACAGCTTGAGCCAGATTCATCACTGATGAAATTTTGTTCACTTCAGTTGCATTAAATGGAGCTACAGCTCACAGGATTTGCTATGAAGCTTTACATTGTAGATCTTCAGCAATCTTTCCATGTAGTATATGCTTTCCATATGTTTTACACCCATTTTTTGACACCTAAAAGGATAAACAAATAGTAGAAATGAGCTTCAGGTAGAGGCACTATACCACATTAGTTATTTAGACATTACTTTCAACATCTCTTCAGTAGTAAGAAAAAAGGTTGTTCTGTATTTATGAACTAATTTTGCATTACTGTTTCAGTGATAAATGTATCCTTTTTTTTTCTGGTTGCCTACACAAGCAACCTATGTGACACTACGTAATTTCAGTGAAAATATATATTCTAGTATATAGAAGCATAAACACTTAAAAAGAAAAGAAGCAAATATCTTAACAATCCTTTCCATTCTAACATATTTTCAGGCCAGAACCGGTTCCTCCTATTCACATCTCAGATGTTTTCAAAGGTAAGAGCATTTTTCTTTTGGTATAGGGTAACAAGAAGGTATGGTCAGGACTTTGTTTAACAGAACTGTTTTATGGTATTTTCTTCAGTCTCTGAATATTATTATGAATCTTTTCTATACTGCTTTCAATTGTTCATCATCTCTTTTACAAATGTGAACATCAAAAGCATGTCTACATTAATTTTTTTCTCGACCAGAAAAGGAATGGGTGGGTAGTTACATACCATGAGCAAGGGTACCTGCAAAAAGAAAATCAATTCTCTGTCCATATTCTTTGGCTGTCTATCCACATAGTTTTCTAGACGTTCATGTTTAACTGTATGTTGGTTATGATTTATAGATCCATATCAGGCATTCTATTATATGACTCCTTGTGCTCCAAATCCTTTCTCCACTTTGAAGGTGTACTTCAAATTCTCAGCTCCCAGATAATTTTATGTTCATTATTGTTCATTATTTATTTTGTTATTTTTTGTACTATAATTGTAAGCTGCATATGACTATTGGTGGATCAAGGCAGGATATAAGGCTTGAGGAGAGTTGAGGGTTGAAGGCAATGTTCAGTTTATCATTCTACATGAAAGATGAATGTGGTAGAGATCAGGAAAAGCAGTAGCTGTGATGGTGTATTTGTTAGAAGTGGTGATCACAGGCTGGGAAATACACAATTCACTTCATCTATGCTGAATTTTATTTGTCAGAAGAGTATATATTAAAAGATGTCAAAGAGAGAAGGCAGGACATTGATTTAACAGAAAGGTCGTATCCACACTAATATACAGTGCACACCAAGGCACAGGTCCCTGGAACTCATCCACCCACACTTCTAGAACACTCAGTAGTCCCTGCCAGTATTCTGACCTTGCCACTACTCCAGAAAATGGCCTGGGAAGTAGCAAAGGTCAGAGACCACTCCCAAAGGGCAAATTAGATAAAACCATCCTGATGTGAAAGGAAAGAAAATGTAACACTATGGAAGTGGCCAGACCTTTAGAGTTATCCTCAACATGAGAGAGTGGCTAGTTTCTTTTTTTGTACTGGTGTAGCCAAATAATCATGTCTGCAGTAGACTGATGTATTTTTGAATACAGAGAACACATAAGACATCTAGTAGACAACTGAACCACTCTATGTCAATGAGAGTACCCAAAGATATGACACGTAGGGATCAGAGGAACTGAAGAAGAAAGATGAAAAAGTCTTTAGAGATCTTCAAACTCAGTACCTGGCACCAAAAACGTTTTAGCACAGGCCAGCTTCCTTAGAAAATTCAGTTTCTCTTTCTGACTGTACTGCTCATTCCAGTAGTTTGCAAGGCCCCCTCTATTATATTTTTCAGAAATCTCATTGGTAGTGATTTTACCAACTTTCATGACATTGATGAAAATGTTCAAAAAATTATATCTAATGTAGAAATACAGACATCTGCATGAGGATTCTCTGTTGACAGCTATTTTTGTGATCTGTCAGCCATCTCTTAATCTGTTATTATGCTTTATTATTAGTGTACTGTGCTGTATTTTGAACAATACTGTGAAGCAATGTAAAGTCATTCACCCTACAGAAGTCCAAATATAGCTACACAACCGTTTTCTCAAACAATCATAATCTTGTCAGAGAACCACATCAAATTCTTGAGAAAAACTGCTTTTCAGAGAATTACCTTGATCAATTATGCTCCTCACCTTTCACTCCTTTTTAGCGGAACACCATGTGAGTCCTCTCGCCTCCTCCATCCTAGGATTTGTACAATATAGTCAAGCCCGTGATTAGCCAAGTATTCTTACTTCCCTTTAATGCATAGTGGTACTACACAAACACTTTAACAGTTTCATGAAGATGTCACATTTTCTCTGGAAGTCACAAGTAAATAACAACAGGCAAGGTATAAGAGGAACCAAATATTTAAGGACTTTTTGATGTAAAAAAAAAATATTAAAAAATATGATATTTATTCATTTATTCAAGATATGTATTCAAATCCTTTTTATGTACAGTTCATCAGTGGATGGATGATGAAACAAAATCATAGATCATTGTTCCAAATGCAGGAAAAATCCCACACGTATATACTGAGCAATTCTGTATTTTCCTTCTAATTAATGTCTTGATCATGTCCAAGAGCTTCCTCATTAGAAATTCCAATTCCTTCTGCTCTTCATCTGGGTTCCTAGCATTAGTATGCAGCTCTTTGATTCCTCATTTTCCTTATCAAATATCAGTTGAGTCTGTTCAAATCTCCTTCATTTTGACTGTACATTGTATTTGCATTCTAGTTAGGGAATTTGATGCCTTAGCTGTGACTCACACAGCATCCTATTTTTACAGCTCTCTCCCCCACTGGAAAATAGCCCAATGCTCTGCTAAAATAAAACTTCTACTGCACAAATAAAGTCTTCTGCATTCTCCTTATCCTTGTTCACTGGACTTTTTCAAAGTCCCAGTAGTCTTCCATTGTACTTTCTGTAAGTTAAAAACCTTGATACAATCCACTGAGAAAAGTAGTAGTGTAGAAGTATTAGAAAGACAAGTGAAGTTCTGAAGCAAGAGAAAAGACTAGCTGATCTACAGCAGTAAAGACCTTAAAATGTAAATATTAGACACTTAAATAAGAGCTCTAAATCAGATTCATTACACAATTAGATTGCAAGCAGAGTATCCAAACAAGAATATATGTGATCTAATTGAGACACAGCAGAAATACAATTACAGATGCTTTTTTAAGCTTAAGCATTATGCCAGGTAAGAAGACAATACCTCCTTTTCTGCCTTTTAGTAGAAATTTAAAATGAGAAATGGAGCAGTTATTTACTACTAGACGGTTCCCCTCTGGGGTTCAGAGTGTTATTGCCATGATCAAGCTCATTAAATTTCTTGCAACTATGAGAAAAATTGTAAAAAAGCATTTCTTCTACAGAAAAAAGGGAAGAAGATGGCTGCTGAACAGCAAGCAAGGAGATTGGTCTATATGAAAAGCTAATGTGACTTCCCTAGTATCTGCAAATGTTCTGAAAATGTTTTCAGAAATCTGATAAGAGGTGCCAGCAAAACTGGCTCTTCTGGCAGCTAAATCTTTATAATTGACGAAGGCCAGCTAGATTGCATGACTTTAAGTGATGGAAGAGTAAAACTCAACATATATATTAAGAGTGTTCAGAAGTTAAAGAACATTTAAAATCCATTAGCTAAATTTATCTTTCCAGATAATTTCAACAGGCGTAAACAATAAGTGCATACTTTTAAGTGAATTTGTGCTTTCAAACTGTCTTAGTGTTACAAAATTTAAAAAGCTGTAATTGCTGGGAGGGAGGAGGGGAGGGGTGCTGATACACTGCAGACTGTGAACTGTTGGTGCCCCTGAAAGCATAGTTGTTTCATAAACTTTAGCATCTTTAGGATTTTTCCCCCACACGCACAAATGCCAGATATTGTAAAGGTGACAAATGTGATGTTTATCCAAATTGCTAGGAAAATGTGTTAAGAATGTACAAATCTTTATAAGATATAGCTGTCTCAGCTTTACATCATTATAATTTTTGTACAAGTTGTTAGGATATAAGATGACAATAAGCACTTACTAATTTACTGAACAAAACATCATCCTGAAAGTTAGGTGAATGCCTTATCAAATTTCTTCTCCTGTTTATTCCAGAGTTTTGAAATGAGAACAGTATATTTTGATGTGTTGAATATTTGACCACAGCAGATTACCTAAAGCTAAGAGAAGCAGAAGACAGGTTGTTTTTTGTTTGTTTGTTTGGTTGGTTTTTTTGGTTGTTGTTTTATTTTTTGCTTTTTTTGTTTGTTTGCTTTGGGGTTTTTTGTTGTTTTTTTCCTGTTTGGGGGGCTTTTCAAGACTTGTATTGTGTTTAGGATCAAGAACAACTCAGATTTGGAAAAGAGTACTCATATTTTCCTTTAATTATGCCCATGCTACCTGTCTCCATCNCCCCACCCTTTCCCCCCATTTTTGGAATATCCATGGTGATGTGAATAGTCATTTTGCAGAACAAAAATGTCTACAAAGGACAGGAATCACTCACAGCCACACAACTCTATTCCCAACACCGGGCAGCAGGGTGAGTGCAAGCATTTGGCATGTAAACAAGATCTCTCTGTTTATACACATATTGTAAGTATTAGGTGTTAGTGAGTTGTTTCTAGCAGATATAAAACATCCAGATACTATTACATGTGGGAAAATAAAAGGGTTTATGGCTTACTTGGAATTAATGCTCACCTTTTTTTCTCATGTATACAGGAGAATGAATGCAAATCTTCTGTAGGCGGGTACAGGTTGCTAAGGCTGGTTCAATGTCATACAACTTCATAAATGCAAGCCAGGAAGATCCATTGACCAAACCCACCTCAGTTAGGCTTCATAGTGTACGTTTCTACATACAGTCAGGATATAAATTTTGTCTTTGAAATGTGTGGACAAATTTGGGCACCCACTTCAACTTTGGAAGTGTTACCTCTGTCTTAAAAATGGCAGTTGAGTGAGATCATAAAATAATTATTCAGACAGTTTGAATACAAAATTAAGTAAAACATCCAGCACTTGAATTCCGTCTTGTCTGATGTGGCTTTTACTGGCCGCTGTAAAAGAAAGGCTGTTGACTGGTCTAGAAATGCACAGGGCACCCTCTTGTCAAAAACAAAGAAAATTGTCCTTATTAGTAACTGAATTAAGCACCAAAATTTTATCAGTTGGAATATCTCTGGAGCTAGACAGAAAAGCCAAAAAAGGCACAATGAAGAGACATATTTTTAAAATTCTTAAGAAACGAAACTTCTATCTACCGCCTTCTGGTGGCCCATAATGCACAGTCAAAATACGTTTCTACTATAACTTATTGTCTACATTCATCTACATAACTTAGAATTTGAAAAGGCTATAAAAAGAAACAGATCACATACCTTTTCACTATCATTTTATTTAGGTGAAGCTTTCCTGGTTTTACTACATCTTAAGTGATCCTTTTTTTTTTTGTCAGGGTGATCACTACCATTGAAGTTTCAGAATAGTCACTTCCATGACTTCAATGGCTCTTTGTTACTAAAACATAGGTAAAATGCAGTCATCTTCAACACAGAAAGGGCCAAAAAAATGTCTGCTGAGAATGTCCAGACCAATCTGTACAGTAGCTCCAACAGCAGCCAGCAAGTTTAGAATAAAACCAGGCAAGACAGCTGGAAACCAGCCAGGTGGCAGTCCTAATTTACACATAAGCAGCAGCTCTTACATTTAATAAATTCGCATAGCTCCATGGCACTGTGCCGAGATACATTAACTGAAAGCCCACCTAGCCATTTTTTTTCCAGTGCTAACTCTCTTTTACATGTAGGCTGCCTTCCAAAAAGCTTATGCATCGTCCACCAGCTTGACAGAAGCACACCTTGTCTGTAAGCAGAGCTGGTGTACTTGTTGCAGAGCAATGCACAGCATTCCCAGTGGGATCCCCTGGCTTCTCCACGCTGTAATGACAGCTTTCATTGTGGTACTGCATGCTCCATGGCTCTCTGAAGGAACAACCATTTAGGAACTAATGGTTCTAATCACAAACTTCCCCACTGTTTAGGCAACTGAACCTTTTTCCAGACTGGCCTCAGACTTACAATTTTATGTTAAAAATGGTGAAGTACTGTGGCAGAAATAGATATTACTGCTCAAGATCATCACAGACAAAATAAGCCACAGAAAATGGCACAAATAATATAAGATCAAATGCAGAGTTATGGTTTGGATTTTTCCTGGAGCAAGAATACAAGACTTTTATGTGATTTCTAGTGCCTTCCAGGACTGTATTCAGATACACCTTGCACCTTCATTTGTCTGCTCTTTTCACCTATTGCTGCTCTCAAAAAGAAAACAAATTATTTTATGAACAAATATGACACTGAATAATCACTTTCAAAATTATTTTCTTGGTATTAGCAAAGACCTGTCTGAAAGATTCAGAAGCATAATAGTGTAACAGTACAGCAGACAGTAGTTCATACTTTGTAAAGGTACTTTTCATGGCTACACCACATTTATTTATCTAGACAAAGAGAAATTTAGCTTAGAAGAATTATGACAATTTGTTCTGTCTGTGGCAGGAAATAGTAATGAAACAATTTGCCAAAAGACAATTACAGGGGGACAGTAAATGTCTTCTTGTTTTGTGAGAGAAGATAAGAAAACAAGAGATACATTTTATGGATTTTTTTCTAAGCATTCTTGACATTCCCCTACCTGCCACTGACAGTGACTTTAGTAGCTGACCAGCATTCTTTTAAGGACCAGATGGCTGGCATTTAAAAATCTCCACCCTTCTGTGTTTGGATCAGGACCAGGTTCAGTGCTAACACAGTAAGTTATACATTGGGTGGAAAGAATACAACAGTCAACAAGATAAAATTAAACATAAAGAATGCTTTCTAATAATATAATTTCTTCTCTGAAAGGCTGTTCTTTAAGTAGCCACAATGTTTGACACCACAAGTTGCTATGTGATGACAGTGAGCTTAGATTTAGCTATCATTAATGTGTCACAACTCTGGGAAATGTCCCTTGCATTGGGCTGCTTTCTTGGAAGATCAAAAAATTGTATAAGAATGCGCCATGCTTCACCACATATAGTAGGATTGTACCTTGTGACTAACCCAATCATTGTATTCACTTTTACTCACAGGGTAAAATACTACCATTCAAAAAGATTTTAGCATCATGTAAGTTTTATAATAAAGCCTTGGCCTCACTCCTCTTGTGCTTATTCAGACAAATGTTTCTGTAAAATAGCTTAAATGAGATTATGAAATCAGACCTCAAATGTTAGTTCATTTTATGAAAAAAAGTGAATAAAAAGTCCTGAACATCATAAAATATGCATTAGCTATGCAAGTAGTACAAATGCCTTTGAAGAAAGCCTTTTAGTCTCCCAAGTAAATATATAATTAGCCAGTTTATATTTACTCAGGAGATAAGAACAGGTTGAAGAAACTGTTAAGGCTCTTTGGCAACTTAGACAAACTTTTCTGTCTACTGCCTGTCTACTTTGGAAATAGCTTTTTATGCAGTGCAGGGGAAGGCATTACATAACAACAACTACATCTACAGTGGTATGTGGATCAAAAGGTACCCTGAAAGGGTTTTTAATCTGCCAGAAATCTCACCTAAACTTGATACTCCCTGATTTAACAATTTGCTATACATGTGGTCTTATGGGGTTTTTTGTTGGTCACAGCAAACTGTTTCCCAAGACAGGTAGATAATATAGACTGATATGGCTATAAAGACTGAGGCAGTGCTCTTGTAACTGGTTTGATTTCATAATAAATTCTGCAAATTCAGTTTGAGTTGCACTGTGAGGTGTACAGGAGCCCTTAACTAAGCACAGTGTTACTCTGGGACACAACATCTCTCTAACAAATCAATGCCTCTGACTCTGTTAGCATTTACTCATAGTTGTACTTATTCAGGAACATGACACTAGTCCTGTGAGTAACCAAAATACATTGCTTTTTAAGACTTACTGTACTTGTCCAACACCTACTCTGACATATAGAGCTTTGAAATCAGCTCAGAACAAGTCAGTATATTCAGATGCCAGATGAGATGAGCATCTTTTCTAACCATCTTTTCCACCAGCACAGGAGAAAAAAAATCCCTCACTTTTATCTGCCACAAATTTTCAGCCTTAGATTCCCTGCTTTTTGCAAATTAACTTCCCCTGAGATTCTGAACCACCAACTAGCCTCAGGAATGTTATAATGTCCTGGGTTAACTTAACTTTCTTTAGTCTCAGCATCTGAAAATGCTGACATCTTGATGGAGAAATGATACCAAACATTTTTGGCCCCAGGCATGATGTCTTCAAATACTATGACCATTTCCCAATCTCTGGGCAGCTTTCAGTAGCATATTCAGGCACTCCATTACTTAACTATATTCCAAATTCAATTAGTTCTTCAATAAAGTGTTTTGATGTTACCAATCAATATTGTATCTGGTGACTTTCCAGGGACAATATAAACTTTTAGCAAGGTCCTTCATGTATTTCAGGAAATACCTAACAGCACTCAAGTGTTCCTAAAAGTAAAACTGGAGATCATGTAATCTCTAGAAACTGAAAGAGAGATGTTCACCAAGGTTGCAAAACACAGAAGATAATCAAAATGCTTAAGCACGCTGTATATTAGTAAGTGTTTTTAATGTTTGAAACGAAGATGGGACTTAAAAATAACAAGAGTAAGAACTGGAAAAATGGCAAAATAAGGATAATTTTTTTTCTCGCTACTTGTAAATGTTTCTAAAGAAAATTTATGTTTCTAGCTCACAAATTATACTTGGAAAACTGCACTTATTTGATTCAGTAGACTGTAACTGCACATGCAGCTGTTGAAAACTGAATTGTTTATTCTATTGCTGTGCTTTCCTGGCTGTGACCAGATGCAACCAGCTGTTAACCAGTTGCTTCTCTCTGCTCATCTCCTGGCAACGTAGTGATTAACAAACACTGCAAAATGCTTATACCTAACTAGAAATAGAAAACAGTTTAGACATTTACCTTAAATCCAACCATCTAGCGATTCAATATTTATTTATTTAAGACCATGAATCTGCTCAGAGGTTGATTTTAGTAAGACTAAATTTGTATTTAAACTTATATTATGCTTAATAATGAACTTAAATATGTGCTTAACTAAGCATCTGTAAAATCAAAACACAGGCAAAAGATACAGACAGCATGTTTTCGTGTATGCACTGGTCTGGCAGTAAATGCTTTAGTTTATGACCAAAACCACTCAAGGCACTGATTACATTCCCATAGGTAATTAGATATTCCTTTGAGCAGTTCCTCTGCTCTCTCCCATATAGCATACGACTGAGTTTCTCTGGCCCATATTTAATATGCAGGCCATTTAAACACTGGATTATTATGGACTCCTCCTAAGCCTTTCAACATCATGATAGCACTTCAAAACTTTACAAATGCTACTGAATTTATCTCACACTTCTTTGTGAGTAAGAATTATCATTCCCTCTTTTTACGGAAGAATGCCAAAACAATCAAATTACCATTAATTCTGGCCATCCAATTTGTTACCTACGCACCCTCTTTTTTTATAATATTTTACATGGAACAAGTATAGACTCCAGTTAGAGCTGTAGTGCTTAGCATTTTTTTAAGTCTAGGTCCAAAAACATTGTGGTTACTTGAAAACAAAAAACATGAAATGCCTCCCTAACTTTGAAAATCTGTTTAAAACTTACTCGTCAAGCAGAAAGCGGGCCGGTATAACATAAATGTTTTACAGGGCACTTTCTTACTTATGTGATCTTGGGATTTTTCCTTCTCTTTCAGCAATATTCTGCCTCTTCCAAGTTTTGCAATCTAATCAGTGTCATAAAGTGCAAAATGTTATTCAGAATTATTCTGGAGGAAGACATGCTTTGCTCTGTGTAAACCTGGAATTCTAGAGTAAAAATAGGATGTGTTGCTATCAAGAGAGAGCATGACACAAACAGGCAACAGCTGAACTAGGAATGTGCAGTTATTTTTAAATGTGAAGTTTTTTCTTGTAAATTTAATTTTTTCTTGTAAATTTAATTTTTCTTTTAGATGGAGTTTTGGGCATAAAGAGAGATCAAATCTTCAATTATCATTCATCACTGACACTGACATAGTTTATTGCTTGGAGGAACTGCAAGTACTACAAATAAAAGATGAGTATGCCAGCAGAATAATAGATTCTGGGCCAACTGGGGAACTCCGGAGATAATTCCATATGATCCATGCTCAGTTCACAACTTATAGTGAGGTTATTTGCTTTTGCAAATTAACTTAGATATCACCAACCTAAACCATCTGAATAGACTTTTTAAACAGAAATTACAAATATGGATTTCAAAGAAATAAATTAATTTTGTCTTTCAAGCCTAAACTAGTTTGATTAACAATGAAGAAAGTCAACTATTTGGAATCCTTAATGATTTTAAACTAGCCAAAAAGCATATCAAATTTCTCCTTACTGAACAAGTTCTTTCGGAAGCTGGCCAAAATCCATGAATGTTCATCTATGTGAAACAAGGAAAGTAGACCTGGTGTTTGTTGGATTCATGCCAAGATCCAGAACTGAACATACCTTAGTGGTGCTGGAAATGGTCTACTAAAAATGCACAGGAACCAGATACTCGGTTCTTATTTTGGATTTCTTTCCAGCTTAACTTTGCCAAACATAAAACCTTATTGCCTTATTGAGAGGAAATTATACGGTACTACCTCCATGTGCAAGAGGCTTCTTGTCTTCTCTGGAATGACATACCCAACCACTATGGTAAGGAAATCTCTCTCATTGCTAGAATCATATCTTTTTCTGCTTGTTCCAGAATTTTACCTGCAATATCAATTGAACAAATTCAATGTCAGCAGTCAGATAAAGAGCAATTGTAACTTTTCTTCTACTAACATTTGACTTCCTCATTACTATCAGCACTTAAATATGTTGCTAGGTAAAGAACAGAAGACTGAAACTGAACCACGGGAAGGCAAGATGTATAATGATAAAAAGCACTTAATTTCAGTGAAAAACTTAATTTCAAAAGTTTTTTGCTAAGATAGAAGGGCTTTAGTGACAATTTAGATATCCAATTAACCATTAAACCTGCAGCATCAGTAATGCTTGCTACCATCTCAGATGGGACAGGATAATCTTTTTTCAGATGGTTAGCTCAGAAATTTAAATTCCTATTGCTAAACCTAGGCGTCTTAGGAGGGTTTTATGGGGGGGTTGGTTGGTTGGTTTTGATGGGTTTTTTGATTTTTTTTTTCTTCCTCTGATCACAAGAAGCATGATTGGGGCATCTAAAGCTCACTCATAATACTTAAAAGTTTAGAAGCTGCAACCGTGATGAAGTGATGTTTATGCCACATCTCTATCATCATTAGTTGCTTTTGTCTAGACTCCATGTTCATAACTCATTTGTAATGAGCAAGGGGTCTGCATGCCTCTCCAGACTGGAGAATACTCTTCTCATTCCTACAAAATACCTTGTAAAGTCATGGACTCCTTTTTCAACCCAAGTCAATCTGTACTCTAACATTCATTCCTTGGATGCATTAAATATTTTGGATTAAGAATAGCAAATATCCTCTTTTACAGTGAATTCTCAAAACAAGAACAATTATTTCCATAGAAAATTCCATTCTGTTAGACCTTCCATGGAAGATGGGCCGAACACAGTCGAGTTCCTTTAGGAAGTAACTTACCAGTACTCTTATACAGTATTTTTTGATAAAAATAAACCAAAATATGTATGAAAAAAATCCTTAAACTTTACTAAATGAGGACATGTGATTGCAGGTAGTATTTCAGTTTCTAAGCCCAGCCAAAAGCCATTTCAGAGACTAAAAGCTGCATCTCAGAACTGTGCTTATCACAGTAATTTCACAGGTCTATGGAATTTCATGCTACTTTGTAATCTGATTAAAATTCATGCTTCTGACAACTTGTGACTCTTTGAAAAATCTTAGCATTGGTTTCTTGATCTTGAAATTACGATAAAAAATACAGAAAGAGACTTTGAAGAATAAAATCAGTGGGCAAACAAGAAGTAACCCAAAGTACATTTTAATGCCTGTAGGAGATCTCGGGACTATGTTGGGACTTGATACATATTTAAATGGCTGGCAGTGCTAACAGTGATATTCCTTTGCATAGCAGTTAACTGCTTTCATCTCCAAACCACTTGCCAATGCCAAAGCACAACGTTACTCTTCTACATCTGGCGTTCGTAAGCCTCATTGCCGAGGCACAGACTGCTGAAATAATTCTTTGTTTTCTAAAGCAAGTGCTTTTTCTAAAGAGTCAGAAGCTATATTATTATTTTTCTAACTTCTTTTTAGTATGTTCGTAAAGACTTCTGTACGTTTGCAAATACTGATAGAAGAAAAGGCCCTGAAAAATGATAATGATATCTAATAAAATATAAAAGCAAAGCTTTGCTTTCCTGTTGCTTTGCATACACAGTAATAAAACTACTTCCCTAGTAGGATATAAAGTTAACATCTCTTTCTAAATTGCTTCAGCATTTGTGCTCATAAATGGTATGGTATTAAGCCTAAAGCAATATAAACATTATTTTATGACATTGTATACCCTTAGTATGGAAATACTGTGTACTATTCAAGAAAGAGATTCTCTAAAACACTTTTGAAGGCTATGGTCCCATTTGATTGATGAGTTACGAGATCATGGTGAGCGTTGTCACATTCAAAAAGTCAGGGCTGATAAGCCTGCAGGACACAGATTTAATCCTCAGGGGGAAGAACAAAAAGCTAACAGTAAAACTGAGATGCAAAAGGCAAGAAGCAGCTGACTTTAAATTTAAATATCTATTTAAATGGTATAGATGGAAATAGGCCAACTTTTAAAGTGATTTAGAGGAATCCTATTTTTACCATATCACTAATTACTGAACTTTGTGAATTACTTCTGTACTTTTTAAAACTCCATTAGGCCTATCTAATAGATAAGTTTCTCAACACAGTATGTCAGACTGCAGTTGTATTTCAGGCTGGGATGCCACCAGTATGAAGCTTATAAGCTATAAAGCTCTACCAGGTACTTGTGAAAAAGAGGTAGCACTCCAACAGAGGAAGAATTTCAATTTGAATGTACTGAGAGTGCAACTCGACAAGAGTGCTGTTGTTAATGATTACAGAATCATCATAGAGTAATGGAACTGTATTCCCTTCTGAAGTGCCTTTCTTATCCTTCCTATCAAGGGAAGGAGGAGGCAGGGTTAGGGTTGCACAGGATGCATAAGAATTCCTACAATAAAGCAGTTCTAAATTTGTTTCCAACCTTAGCTTCAAGCTATTCAAGAGGTACTTAATGTTGCATAACTCATACAGTCATCTTGAAAATGAAACAACTACAGTTATTATTCAGAGGAATCTCACTGACATCCTTTCACATTTTCACTCCTTTGCTTGAGAACAACTGGAATCAAATCATGCTCCTTGAACATGATTGCTCACCTAAACATACTGTCCTGCCCAAAACCACACTGCCTCACCAAAGGTTGGCATGCACGTTCTTTCAATATTTGAAGTAATGGCTCTTCACCAGAGAAGATGCTGGATAAGACAATTTAGCCAAATTCCAAATAATTACTACTTCTTTGAATTACAGTCATATTTAGACATTCCATCTGATATCACCATCACATTCCACTATGCATTTTACTGACTCACTGAAGTTTAGGAAAGTGCTGGAGAGTCTATTACCTGAATACAGTGAAAGCGAGACACAGAAAGAGTAATTTGATCAAGGCTACACAACAATGTTCTGGCAAAAATTTACAGGAAAGGCCAGGTATGCTAGTATGAGGTTTAAAATGAACTATAAAAAACACTCATAAAAATGCAAAAAACCCCCCAACAAACAAAACTCCCCAAACTATCAAAACAATAATTAAAAAAAATATTTTCAGAATAAAGTATTTTCTTTTCCAGTGACAGAACCCAGGATCCTTTTAACTAATTTGTTGAGGAAATATGCCACTGTGGAATTTAGTATGACTGATTAAACTATGTTAATACATTTTCCAGCTTTGGGTCCTCAGTCCCATTGCCCCATCTATGACCTTTCTAACTCAGGAATTATGTTACTTGTTCTACAAACAAGCATCCATCCATGCCACAGGATATCATGGTTGAACAGAAATTATTTGAAGTCCAAGCACAGAACAAAGAGTACATGGCATTGTGAAGTCCATGAGTGTGTGTGTATTTGCTGAATATACTATTTGTGATTATATTACTGACACTATATAAAATCACAATCTAAAGTGATTCTTCAAGATTGGTCCCTCTCATTTTGACTAAGCATAACCTGTTAATCAATCTCACACACATCACAATCCCAATATCTTTTCTAATAAGGTATTCCCATGCAAAGGTGTTGTGTAGGGGTAAACAGAAGCTGAGAAAATCATTTACCTTTATAAGTTAGTTGTATGGAAGACTCAGTATGTTACTTCTCACTGTTGTCTCTTTTCATATATATTTCACTACTGCAAAACCACATATACATTACAAATGCAACATATACATGTTCTGCTTGGTGAGTATATTCCAGACTTTCCTTGGAACTGTTACTACTGGTCTGACCAAGATCTATTAGTTGAAGGATAGTGGGCTGAATACCTGATCCTGGATGTATCAGCAAGCCTCCAAGCCTTCTTCAGGCTGACAATTGTATGCTCCAATTTAGAGTGGAAAATTAGTCTATACATCTGCATCACGAGTCTTTTTACCAGATTCAAGCCTCAGCTACTAAACTAGGAAAACCTGTAAGCACATAAAATAGCCAAACTCATAAGTGAGAGCAGGACGAATCAATCTTAATATGAATTCACACATAGTGATACAGTTTTTCTTGAAAAATTAATATAATTCCAGCTGAAGCCTGCCCATTCTTGCTGAACTTCATATGACTTTCCTGATAATATACATGGAAAAATCTACTTCTCTTCTCAGTGTCTTATTATCTCATCCCTTTATGATTCCTTGATCGCTTGGTCCTGCCTCGCATTCACAAAAACATGTAAAACAGCACCACTGCAGCAGGGATGCAAGATGTCTTTGGTATCCAACAAAACTAAGAAAATGGAATTGTCTTACCACCATTCTTTGAACCTCTGTAGGTAGTTGTGTTAATTACCAAAACTTAGAGGAAATGACTCCTATTCTTTGTTTTAAAGTCCTTTTCAGGCTAGAGCAGTATGAGCTGACTCGGTGTAAATGAGGCTCATTAAGTTTAATGTTGCTACTGTCTGGAAAGTGCTGGCATAAGGAAAGTTTTGCTTGCCCTTTCACTACTGCTTCTACTGCATCACCTTCTGTTTCCTTCCTGAGACTAAGGCAATTTTTAGCTATTTATGGGCAAATAGTGCAACCTTAACCTAGACTGGGAAGCAAAGAGTGCGAAATAGCTGCTATCCCATCCTTTCTCTTCTTTAGTTTTTTGGTTTATTTGTTTGTTGGGGTTTTTTTGTTTGTTTGGGTTTTGGGTTTTGTTTGGGTTTTTGTTGGTTTTTTCTGTCTGAAGGCAATTTATACTGGATGGGGTAAAATCTGCTTTTTCTTCTATCTCTTTCTTCTTTTTTGCATTACATCACACAAACTGTTCTGGAAAAAAAGTGTACAATTTCTAAGGTGAAGTGTCTGTGGCAACAAGAGGTTTTTTTCATTCAAAATGTAAATGCTAGCAGTATCAACATCTGGAGGACTGTAGCCTTAGGCACCATTACAAGAAGCAAGAGATTTGGACAGGATACATTCAATCTTTCTTTAATGGTGTGATGCTCTGCCAAGACAAACTTCTAAGCTGTGACATATTTTATTTTGAAAAATGTTATTGTCAGGTGTAAAGGAAATTCCTCTTCACTGAGGAGAGTTTTGTAGCAGTGTATCTGACGACATAATTACTATGCGAGTACATATTTCATGAACATCTTTCCTGACCTGAATAAACAAGAAGCAACAAACATTCTTCTGCTGACAACTTCAGACACCAGTGCATTTAAATAACAACAAAAGGAAAGGACTCAGATTCTTACTAATGGCTCTGTAAGGGAATTATTTTCCATCAGCAAGCTGAAATTTAAATCCATTGCTCCTAATTAAAGGAAGTCAGCCACTCAAAAGCTTATCACACCATATTCTGCCTTCAGCCTTACTCAAAATCTCTTCTCAAGTCCTCATACCATTCCAAAGTATTCACTTTTGCCATGGCTTGCTTCCAAGTTCAGTTAAAAAAACCCCCACAAAACAGTTGTGGCCTCCTGCTGTGACTGCTCTGATGTTATGTGTGGCACCTTTCTCCAAAATTATCATTATGCACATTCCTATGGACAGCTCAAAACTATTGCTGACACTGTTTAGGATTCTCTGTCCATCTTTGTCCACTTGGTTCATCTGCAGCTTTGAAATGACTCCAGGAGAAAGCTAGGAATGAGTGTACCCTGCACAAGGCTCTAATGGCAGAATAAAAAGGTCATGTCTGAGAAAAGTGAACATATAACAATAGCCTTACATGTTTGCCTTATGAGCCTTTAATCACTGAGCAGACATTTCTATGAAGGAGTGGGAAAATGGATGTGAAATTCAAGTAGAATTATGGGAAGCATACAGCTCACCCGATGCCAAAATTTCAAGAGGCAACACATAATCACAAAGGTGACTGAGTGCTGTTAAATTCAGTTCTGCAACTAGACATCCTCAAATTAGAATACATGCTGCTGAACACTGCTCGTTAGGGGCAAGCATCTAGTTCCAAAGAGAACTGAAACTGCTTTTCTTAGGGCTTTGGAGCATTTTGCATGAGACAGATTATGGTACAGGAGGACACTTTGAGTGAATAATACTGATAGTGAAAAGGATTCTCAGCTGGTTTAAATCAGTAGAAGTTTACCAAAATCAACCAGCTAAAAGTCAATGACAACAATAGAAATTAAAATTTTAGAATCATGTTCAAGTAGCAAAGTTTTACAGTAAATCCATCAGAAACATGAATCCCACTTTTTTCTTGAACATTTCGCTGCTAAGCACACTGCACTCCTCCCACCAATTACACAAACACACACACACACCCCCTGCTCCCCCCAGCCCAGCCCTGCGTACTCAGCAGCAGCTGCTCCTGGGATGTCATTCCAAAACGTGCTTTTCAACAGCTCAGACACATAGCTTCCACTTTCTTGGGTCACCTTTGCCTCTGTTATCCGTATGCATCACAGATGTAAAAAGTCATACCTTTTACATCCAATTCAGTTTCTACCTTTTCACTGTAGCATTAATGTAACACAAGTATTTCCCAGAAGTATTTGCCATTATAACACAGGGCTCAATTTATTCACTAAAGGAAAGGTTTGCAGAGCTCCTGGAAGTGGCCAGCTTCAGATAACAAGACCATTGGATTAAATATAGTTTAGACTTCTTTTTTAAAAATCTTTCCCTTTATCCAAATTCTCACTCCCTTTTGGCTGCTGTCACTACAGCACTTCAGATTCTGGCACAGAACCGATATAGGAGGTATTTCAAGAGATGGTAAATCAAGTTATTCAGTGCTTTCCATTGCTTCCTTTCTCACAGGTTAAATATGTTTTCAAACCAGTAAAAGAAGTGAAAGTTCTTTCAAGTCTCACTTCTCACAAGGCAGGACAAGCAGAAGGGTCTTTTCCAATATTCCCTGCTAACAACATGCAAGGCTCAGAAGAGCTTTTTCGTTCTCTGAGGCATAAGGTATGCACAAAGGCTTATCATTATCTTTTCATGTCATTTCTAAAATGACAGATACAGGTCTATCAGCATAATGGGACAAGGTATGTACACATACATCATGCTTCATTATCCACCTTTACTTTTAACTCAGATTCCTAAGCCAGCTCCAGGAAAAAAATGCCAGCATTTTTGTGCATATGAGAACTCTCTCTATGTTAATTTCATGAGAACAAGCTTGCACAAATAACACAGTCTTAACACGTAGCTACTTTCTATATATCCCAGTTCCAAAGAGACAGAAATACATATTTTTGTAAATATATTGAAAAACCTTGTATTCGTATTAAAACTAACAAGCAAATGTCTGCAATGACACAATTCACAGAACAGGTAGAAATGCCACTGTATCTCAGAACGAGATGCAGAAACAGAGGTGGCATTTTTATAAACTGGTTAAACAGTGGCACATCTTTCTGTGTAATTATCCTGACGTCAGCTCAAATCCAAAAGTAACGCAACCATAATAATATAGCAAAACGTTTATGCAACCATTCCCAATAGCTGGCCAAGCCAGACTCAGCTATTTGTCAAAACACTAATCACAACTTCAGCATTTCGCTGTGGCATGGCAAATGTACTTTTCATTTTTTACAGCAGCCGCTGACCAACACTCAGCGCTTATTGTCAAACATGATGATGTTCTATGAGAAGCAGTTTCAACTGCTATTTATATGCTTCACTAAGGTTAACACAAGATATGGGTAGGAAGGAAAGGGAAAAAATAGTATCATCGCTTACAAGTATTAGATTGCTTATCCAAATTAGTTTAAAAAAAGGAACTCTTTGAAACTGATGCTGAAGTCAAATAAAAACAACCACAAGCAGCTGAAGATACCTCTATGGTGGGATGTAACATTCAATTATATAACAAGCATTATTTATAACTAATTATTCATTTCACCTTTAAGAAGACATCTAAAGAAAGTCAAATTCATTGTGGCAAGTGTTCTTCACTGATTACAAAGGCAGCCAATAATCACTACCTGAGATGTACATCTCTGCACTGGAGCCATCCCTTAAGGTGAAATGAATTCCTCTGCTTCATTCTAGCATTTATCCTTACTTTCTACATAGTAGAGGAACCCTTTCCTCATTGCAGAGTATTGTTCACCCATTGTATTAGCAGAAATATACTACACACCAAAAATCCAGTAGATTTTTACTGGATTAGTTACCAACATGCAATTTTTCTGAAGTTTTCAAAACACTTCACAGAGGCACTAACCATCACTACCCTCATTTTACAAGAGAGGAAAACTGAAAATTACCATGACCTTGCCCATGATCTGCTACACCTCAACAGGTTAAATTAAAACTAGAATCAAAACTCTAGGACACACTCTTTCATCCTGCATTTCACATTACCTTAGAATTATCACCATCTATCATCAGTCCAGCTCTGCTGCATGCTATTCAACAAAATCATAGGCCTGAAAGGTGAATATAAATATTAGTAAAGAAAATAAAAGAGGCAGTGAATGATACTAAATATTTATTTTAAGATCTTAAGACAAATACTCTTCCTGTTTACCACATGATACATCCACACAGAATGCTGGAATATGCTGCAATTGTCTCACTGGCATTGGTTAAGATAGTGTCAAAACGAAACACAATACAGCAGTTTCAAAATTATGCTGAACCCAAGTTATTAGCCTCGTGAAGAGAGAAAACTTACTCTCCTGAGCAGTGGGCCAGGCAAATACAGTTTATATATCTTTTGGTACTTGAGCTATCAACAGTGCAATGTGCTTCACAGATTTATCAGCCCACTTCAAATGGGTGAACTGGGGATGATCTTCATGCTCTGCTGTCCCTTGTCGACATATCCTAAATTCTCTGTAAAAGCAGCTAACCAAATTAATACTGCAGATTATTTTTAAAAAAGAACAACATTATAGACAAGGATTCCACTTATTTTTTTTAAGTTTCTGAAACAGATACAAATTTTTAAAATTTACTATAGGGTAAGTTGGAGTATAAAACTACACCTCTAAACACATACACGTGTGTACATCACCACATACACAGATATATGCTTCTGTATAAATATAACACTGTTCCACTGATAATTTTACCTATATTCACCCTGCTGCTACTTCTCGTAAGGGCAATAAACTACCAAAGCATGGTCTTTTCCTAACTGATTAGAAAAGAAACATTTCAGTAATACTTTTTCCAGAGCTGGCAGAAAAGAAGTCCTCAACACCATGACGCACTGGAAGGAGGATGCCTTCCAACCTTGTATCTCTACTGCTCGCCTGCCAAGAACAAGTTTTTACCAGTAGTCTGAAGCCCTGGCGCACAAATGTGATTTTATGCACTGATTAATGCTGATCTAGCTGCCTGCTCTCAGAGTACAAGTCAAAGGAGCGGGAATGCCAGCAACAGTACTAGTATGTTTGAGGAAATGATCTTGCCAAAACGCTACATATTTAGCACTCTGGAACTGATGCAATGAAAACTGTTATTAGAAGACTTGGGTAATTTCAGGCTAGAAATAAAACACAATAAATTTTTACCATTAGTCTCTTCCTTTAATAGAAATTTAATCTCTTTTGAAATAATGCACATTTCTGTATTCCTTTGCTAATGTGACCCATCTATTCTAGACTTCAATATTAGACAGAATTACATTTGAGAATATCAAGAACACTTCAGTTTTGTTAAATAGAAATTGTTCTTAGCAACAAAATTATGTCACTGGAAAACAAATATATGCACTACCAGTACAGAAAACTTCAATACTGTAATGGCTCATAAATATTAGATTACTGGGGAAAAATCATTTTACACGTGATGTCTGATCACATGAACATAGCTGTGCACCACCAAATCAGGATTACAGTTCCGGATGTTTCAGTTAACAGTAAGACAAAGAAGTCCTTCCTATGTAATGATCTAAAGAGAAATTAACACTCACAAATCAAAGATATACTTGTATAACAGTGGAAACAACAACAAATACATGCTTTTCAATTTTCTCAGCTCTAAGTCAGTCATTTTTTAAACTCTTTTAATTGAGGGGTGCAAGGACATTCTGACTGTAGCTGCTTCTTCCTTGACATTTCAAATTACTCAATCAAAAGTCATTTAAGGCCATCAAATAATTAATTTTGATAAAAGTGAAGGCAAAATAAGTGAGTGGTTTTAAAGGATTTTTTAAATTATGCTTTACAGTATCATTCAGCCAAAACTCCATGAAACCTTTCCTTCTCTTATTCATACCTTCTTCGGGATGGCTACAAGACTAACATGATGTCCTGTCTCCTGTCTTTTGCTGGTTTTTTTTTCCAACTTTACCTTGTCTTGTCACATATTGGATGCTCCTGCTTCAGGTTGGTTTTTTTTCCCTGCCACTTCAAGAATGGATGAGTGAGGCAGCAGAACTGCCTTTATAATGCCACGAGAGACAGATTTAGATGGATGTTGACAGGTGAAGATCTCATAGCATGTTTTCAGATACTTCAACAATATGTGGCAGCACCAAATCTTTAAGACATTTGGACAGACAATGCCAAAGTTACAATGCTGATGAGCCCTAAAACATTCAAAACAGAGCACTGCAATCAACAGGAATTCAGCATTAAATATGATCAGTACAATAAACAGCTCATTATTCATTGAACAGCAAAAAAAGAGAGAAATAATAAAACACATTTTTTATGGCACTTGCTTCTAAAACTCTCCACTTCTGAAAGTCTGTAATCTGTCACATCATTTTGCAATAATTACGTACAATAATCAGAACAAGACACTTCTATTGATCATGGCTCACTTCAAAACAATTTTCTGACTTACAGGCTGTGGTTCATATAAAACCCCCTTCCATTTGCCTGGAAAAACATATGAATATATTAAATATATGAGTAGATTGTAGGAGCTGCCGAAACAAATGCAAACCTGGCTCTGTTGAGTCTGGTTTCTCATCTCTAGCAATATTTGTTTTACCAGGAGATGAACAACTTTTTCAAGGCTTGGGTGTCCATGATTTGGCAAGGAAAGAACAGGAAAGTTCCACAGAAGCCCATGGGAATTAGACCAAGTGACATTAAGGACACAGCCAGCTCTCTCTGGGAGATTATGACAGGAATGCTGAAAAGGAGGAAATGGTAAGACATCCGAAGATTGTGGCATAGCTCTTCATATATTTCTGCTTACAGCCAGAGGTACATCAATAATTTCTGACACATAAATAAACAAAACTTTGACATGCTGATTTACTAAAGCAGGAATGGCAATAATAATAAACTCATCAAAACTCCATAAAGGCCTTTAACGTGTCTGAAGATATTTTCATTACTGCAATAAGTGTTAAGTGTTTCCTTTGCTGTTAACAATTTTTATGGCAAAGCTTTGAAGAATGTCCCACAGGTTATCAGCAAAGGCTCTATCTGTTGCATATAAAATAAGAAGAAATTAAACAATCCAGAAAACTACTTTCAAGTTGTGGCCCAGCACTAAATTTGGCATCTTGACAGGACAGACCTGTTACTGGTCCCATCTGGCACAGTCCCAGTGGAAGGAAGCCATCTCAATTGATGCCAGGCGAGAGTATGGTCTGATGCATCCTTACTCACTCTCACAAGTCCAGATTTCTCTTTTTTCCTCTCTTATATTCTAGCCACCAACATTATTCTGGCCAGTCACTAATAGTCCTTAAAGGCTAATCTTCCTGTTAGCTTGAATTTGCAAATGAATCTCAGATGCAGGAAATGAAAGCCTTCCTCCGAAACATAAAGCAGATTTCAATTGAAAACTAAAGAATTCACGCTTCAAACCACTCTCTGAGGATGTCTCTCTCTATTGGTAACATTTGGAAATGTCTGAAAGGCAGCTAATGAGGACAGGTTTATGCGACTGGTTATAATTTTACCTTCCCAATTGCGCATTTCACATTTGTCTCAACGAATTATCTGGTAAAATATTTCATGATAATGAATAGTTTAAAAGGCTTTGTAACCAGAGAAGCATTTTGAGCTAAAGTTTTAAAAAGGGTTGGCAAAGTGGGCTTGCAAAAAAAAATTTAAAAATTAAAAAATTAAGCACATATAAAACACAAAATGTTGTATTTTTTTCAAACAACTAAATGCTTGAATTTACGATGACAAAGCGAAGGGGGATAGGTAGAAAAGAAACTGGGTAAGAATCAGAGAAAACTATATAAGTAGCACATTTTTTTTAAGCCGCATGAACAACACTGAAGATCTTCCAGTGTTCACTGATCAAATATTTCCTGCTGTGTTATTACAAAGATTTTAGCTAAACTAAGCTTTTCAGAGAATTAAACTAATTGAGAACAAGTCTTCCTGATGATGTGGAATTGTGACATTTCCATGGACTACTGTGAGAAGAAAACTTGAAGGAGACTTGAAGCTGTCAGACCTCACCAGTCCTCTTCACACCTGCCTATTACCCACCGTGGGTCAAGAAAAGCAGGAAGCTGCCCTCCAATGTGATTCACTTCTCTCCATACTTACGAACTGCAAAATATGAGTCTCCTGGGCTTCACTAAATTAATTTTCCAAGCAGTTCTTCCCTGGTTTTAACAGACACTGGAGTGGGTATTGTCTGAATAGGCTCAAACACTTGACTTTCAAAGAAAAACTGAAGGCTTCTGATAAGATAATTTTACGAAGACATCTAACTCTGCAAGAGGTCTGCCATATTTGCTGCTGCTGAGGGCACAGTACAAATTTGCATCACTGATAACTTCAGAATTACTGGTATATAACAATTACTGTCTATTGGAAATATGGTAATAGAGATTAGTGTCACAGTGTGCTGAACATGAATTACATTCACCAAAATTACAA